>VHKM01000931.1:85000-205000 GCA_007210695.1 Neogobius melanostomus | reverse complement strand
TAACCCTAACCCTTGAGGGGTAGGGGTGAAGCTCACGCCTGGACAGGTGGGGAGTAAGCTCGACCCCGGACAAGGGTTCTACTCCTTGCTCTTCCTCTTGCCTCTCCCGCTTCCCCTCCTTTTCTTTATTTTCTTCCCCCTCTCCTTCCCCATAACCTCTTTGGATGTTGGTGTGGTGGGTAGTTTTGGTGGAGCCGCGCCTGGACAGGTGGGGAGTGGCCTCAACCCTGGACAAGGGTTCTACTCCTTTCTCCTTCCTTCCTTCTTCATCACCACAGCCACTCCTTTTTCTTTCCTCCCTTCTTTTTGCGCAGCCTACTACTGCCACACCTTCTTTTTTTCAGGTGTATGGATCGTCTAATTGGAACCAATTAACATAATGCAGTGTGAACGGGGACTGCGGTGCCGTACGTGGGCCAGTGTAACATACCTTCGGCTCTCCTTGAACTGTTCATTCACATGGGATGAACAGGGAGGTCATCGGGATATTCCTACCTAACTAGCCAGCTGCCACGGAAGCGGGTTCCTTGTAATCCAGAGCATTTATTTAATTCCAGAAGTTATTCATCTCATCCTGGATTTCAAAAACTGAGAAAAGTTAACATCTTTACAAATCTGCTTAACACTCGACAACTTCGACTTTTCTTTTGACGCCGGTCCAGAGTCTACACTTCCTGGCTCTGCCACCCTCCACTCACTCCTGCCATTTTCTTCGTCCCTCTCTTCTCCTCCTTCAAACCCTCCTTTTTAAGGGGGTATATGTCTAGGACTAGAACTCAACTCACATAAATAAGCACCTTAACTTTCATAATATCGCTTCAATTTAACTCTAATGCGACGGACATTTAGTGTATGACTTGATTGAGCTGGTGGCGCCGCTGAACTTCTTTGGGGGCCTATGTTGGGGTCCAAGGAAATCCCGTCTACATATACCCGAGTACCTATCAGCTGCTTCACGCTCAACGTGGCTTGAGCCCTGCACAGGGTGTTGGACCTCCGAACATGGCTTCATTGGAGTCTGGCTGGTGTGGGCCAGTGACTTAGTACTATACCATATTCAGTGTAAAGCTTAGAACATTGTACTATAATACATAAGAACTGGTAAATATGAGACTGGAAGACCAAAGTCACATAAATAATATCGCTCAGCTTAACTCAATGCAGACGGACAGTTAGGTGTGACTTGAATGGAGGCTGGTGGTCCGGCCGGCTGAACTTCTTTGGGGCCTATGTGGGTCCAAGGAAATCCCGGTCTCACATATTCCGAGTACCTATCAAGCTGCTCACGCTCACGTGGCTGGGCCCTGCACAGGTGTGGACTCCCACATGGCTTCATTGGAGTTGGCTGTGTGGGCCAGTGACATTTAAGTACATACATATTCCAGTGTAAAGCTTTAGAACATAGTACCTAATAAATCATAGAACAGGTAAGTATGAAGACTGGAAAAGCCAAAGTCACATTAAATATCGCTTCATTTAACTCTATGGCGACGGACAGTTAGGTATTGCTTGAATGGAGGCTGGTGGTCGCGCTGACTTCTTTGTGGGCCGAGGTTGGGGTCCAGGGGAGACCCGGCTTCTACATACACGCGGAGTGCCTGGGCTATCTTCCAGATGCTCACAAGCTCGTCGTGGCTTAACTCTTCGCAGGTGGTGGACCTCCGACATGGCTTCATTGGAGGACTGGCTGGTGTGGGCCAGTGACATTTAAGTATTATCTCATAGTATAATTCTTACAATAAGCACCTATAATACATAAAACGGTAATTTGAGACTGGGTGACCTCGAGTCACGTTTAAATTCGCTTCATTTAACCAATGCAGAAGAACAGGTAAGTATGGGCTTGTGAGACTCATCTAAAGTTTTACAACGGCTCCACTTCACATTAATACAGAAAGATTTGGTAAATACGAAGCAAAATTACTCTATTCAAGTTAAAATTATCCTAATTACAACACATTTACTCCATTCCAACCTCCAGTATTTTAAAACAGTCCAATTTAGCCAATTTCATTGATAAACATGGCATTTGATACACTTTTTCATCAAATTGCGCCCCCTTGCGCTTAGTTACAGCAATATGGATGCACCAATAGATTCCCGCCCAAGAAACCCCTGGTTGGACCCAAATCCCTTCTCTGTAGCATATTCCCTTGCAGGAATATCCTTAATAATACGTTTGCTTACCCACAATCCTGTGGACGCATAATTAAACAACTATGAACGTTTTGGTTCATATCTTCGTAACCAAACATCACACAGGGTTCATACAGACATCGTTGGACTCGTCTTTATCCCAGCTCTAATATTTGATCTTATTCTATCTTAATAATCAACATTTTGAAAACATGCGTTTGCACCATGACTGAGACCTGTGTGCAGATCAATGCCACCAGAGGCTTCACAGAGATCTGCCAAATCTGACACACTCCAGGGGTCGTGCGGTGTATTTGGGACACTGGAGCTTGGTGTACAGGCCTGTGCGCGTGAGGCCCCCACAGCCCAGGTCGTCAAACCCAACTGGCTCCGCCTGGACAAAATATGGTTGCCATAGCAACGGACACTTCTACCTACAGGTGTGAGTGCAACTATTTGTATTATCTCTTTATTATTTCAGATCCAAAGTAAATCCTAAATTTACATAAAAATTGTCATGTTAAAGGGCGTGTCTACATATACAAATACTATTTACCCACAATCCCCTCTGCTCCATTTTAGAAGGAGATGAGAATAAAAACATATCTAACTACAAGAGCTATTTCTTACCTTTCAAAACCACTTTAATTCTCAAAGTCAAAACTCACCACATGTCAACTGTCGCTGACAGACATTACTTCTAATTGGCTGAGGGACACACCACGAGACTTGATCACTCTTCGTGGGGCCAGCCTTGGAAGAGAGTGTTCAGAGTTAAATGGCCGAAACACTCGATGACGCCAAGGTCTACTGCTGATGATGTGTCTCAAATTTAGACTCTAAACAAAAAAACTATCCTAAAAACCTTACTTTAAACCCAACTACTGGGGACTAACACTAAAGCATCACTCATCCCAACCACATCTTAAATAATGCCAACCCAAACACTTGACCTAAACCTAATTTCAGTGACCCATGCCTAATCTTAAGCCTAGGACTCTAAAGCATCACTCATTTCAACCACATCTTCAATAATCCTAACCCAAACACTTGACCTAAACCTAATATTAGTGGCCCATGCCTAATCTTAAGCCTAGGATTTAAGGCAGCACTCATTCAAGCCGCTCCTTTTATATACCTAATCTCGACCATTACTCTAAACCTAATCATTGGGAACACATGGCTGAACTTCAGCCTCTTTAATACAAATGTTCTTCACTTCCTCCCCCCTTCCCCTCCCCCATGCCTCCTCCTGGGTTGTGTGGGTTGAGGGGTAGGGGTTGAGCTCACGCCTGGACAGGTGGGGGAGTAGCTCGACCCCGGACAAGGTTCTACTCCTTGCTCTTCCTCTTCCTCTCCCGCTTCCCCTCCTTTTCTTTATTTCTTCCCCCTCTCCTTCCCCATACCTCTTTGGATGTGTGTGGTGGGTAGGTTTGGTGGAGCACGCGCCTGGACAGGTGGGGGAGTGGCTCAACCCTGGACAAGGGTTCTACTCCTTTGCTCTTCCTCTCCTTCTTCATCACCACAGCCACTCCTTTTCCTCCCTTCTTTTTGCACCTACTACTGCCACACCTTCTTTTTCAGGTGTATGGATCGTCTACACTTGGAACCAATCTAACATAATGCAGTGGAACGGGGGACTGCGGATGACGTACGTGGGCCAGTGCATACCTTCGGCTCTCCTTAACTGTTCATTCACATGGAATGAACAGGGAGGTCATCGGGATATTCCCCTAACCTAACTAGCCAGCTGCCACCGGACAGCGGGTTTCCTTGTAATCCAGAGCATTTATTTAATTCCAGAAGTTATTCATCTCATCCTGGATTTCAAAACTGAGAAGTAACATCTTTACAAATCTGCTTAACAACTCGACAACTCGACTTTTCTTTTGACGCCGGTCAGAGTCTACACTTCCTGGCTCTGCCACCTCCCACTCACTCCTGCCACTTTTCTTCGTCCCTCTCTTCTCCTCCTTCACAAACCCCTCCTTTTTAAAGGGGCGTATATGTCTAGGACTAGAACTCAACTCACATAAATAAAGCACCTTAACTTTCATAAATATCGCTTCATTTAACTCTAATGCAGACGGACATTTAGGTATGACTTGATTGGAGCTGGTGGTCGCCGCTGAACTTCTTTGGGGCCTATGTTGGGGTCCAAGGAAATCCCGGTCTACATATACCCGAGTACCTATCAAGCTGCTCACGCTCAACGTGGCTTGAGCCCTGCACAGGTGTGGACCTCCGACATGGCTTCATTGGAGTCTGGCTGGTGTGGGCCAGTGACATTTAAGTACTATACCATATTCAGTGTAAAGCTTAGAACATTGTACCTATAATACATAAGAACAGGTAAATATGAGACTGGAAGACCAAAGTCACATTAAATATCGCTTCACTTAACTCTAATGCAGACGGACAGTTAGGTGTGACTTGAATGGAGCTGGTGGTCGCCGCTGAACTTCTTTGGGGCCTATGTTGGGGTCCAAGGAAATCCCGGTCTACATATTCCCGAGTACCTATCAAGCTGCTCACGCTCAACGTGGCTGGAGCCCTGCACAGGTGTGGACCTCCCACATGGCTTCATTGGAGTCTGGCTGGTGTGGGCCAGTGACATTTAAGTACTATACCATATTCAGTGTAAAGCTTAGAACATAGTACCTATAATACATAAGAACAGGTAAGTATGAGACTGGAAAACCAAAGTCACATTAAATATCGCTTCATTTAACTCTAATGCAGACGGACAGTTAGGTATTGCTTGAATGGAGCTGGTGGTCGCCGCTGAACTTCTTTGTGGCCTAGGTTGGGGTCCAGGGGAGACCCGCTCTACATACACCGGAGTGCCCTGGGCTATCTTCCCAGATGCTCACGCTCGGCGTGGCTTAAACTCTTCGCAGGTGTGGACCTCCGACATGGCTTCATTGGAGGCTGGCTGGTGTGGGCCAGTGACATTTAAGTATTATACCTCATTAAGTATATATCTTACAATATAGCACCTATAATACATAAGAACAGGTAAGTTTGAGACTGGGTGACTCGAGTCACGTTTAAATTCGCTTCATTTAACCAATGCAGAAGAACAGGTAAGTATGGGCTTGTGAGACTCATCTAAAGTTTACAACGGCTCCACTTCACATTAATACAGAAAGATTGGTAAATACGAAGCAAAATTACTCTATTCAAGTTAAAATTATCCTAATTACAACACATTTACTCCATTCCAACCTCCAGTATTTTAAAACAGTCCAATTTAGCCAATTTCATTGATAAACATGGCATTTGATACACTTTTCATCAAATTGCGCCCCCTTGCGCTGTAGTTACAGCAATATGGATGGCACCAATAGATTCCCCGCCCCAAGAAACCCCTGGTTGGACCCAAATCCCTTCTCTGTAGCATATTCCCTTGCAGGAATATCCTTAATAATACGTTTGCTTACCCACAATCCTGTTGGACGCATAATTTAAAACAACTATGAACGTTTTGGTTCATATCTTCGTAACCAAACATCACACAGGGTTCATACAGACATCGTTGGACTCGTCTTTATCCCAGCTCTAATATTTGATCTTATTCTATCTTAATAATCAACATTTTGAAAACATGCGTTTGCACCATGACTGAGACCTGTGTGCAGATCAATGCCACCAGAGGCTTCACAGAGATCTGCCAAATCTGACACACTCCAGGGGTCGTGCGGTGTATTTGGGACACTGGAGCTTGGTGTACAGGCCTGTGCGCGTGAGGCCCCCCACAGCCCAGGTCGTCAAACCCAACTGGCTCCGCCTGGACAAAATATGGTTGCCATAGCAACGGGACACTTCTACCTACAGGTGTGAGTGCAACTATTTGTATTATCTCTTTATTATTTCAGATCCAAAGTAAATCCTAAATTTACATAAAAATTGTCATGTTAAAGGGCGTGTCTACATATACAAATACTATTTACCCACAATCCCCTCTGCTCCATTTTAGAAGGAGATGAGAATAAAACATATCTAACTACAAGAGCTATTTCTTACCTTTCAAAACCACTTTAATTCTCAAAGTCAAAACTCACCACATGTCAACTGTCGCTGACAGACATTACTTCTAATTGGCTGAGGGACACACCACGAGACTTGATCACTCTTCGTGGGGCCAGCCTTGGAAGAGAGTGTTCAGAGTTAAATGGCCGAAACACTCGATGACGCCAAGGTCTACTGCTGATGATGTGTCTCAAATTTAGACTCTAAACAAAAAAACTATCCTAAAAACCTTACTTTAAACCCAACTACTGGGGACTAACACTAAAGCATCACTCATCCCAACCACATCTTAAATAATGCCAACCCAAACACTTGACCTAAACCTAATTTCAGTGACCCATGCCTAATCTTAAGCCTAGGACTCTAAAGCATCACTCATTTCAACCACATCTTCAATAATCCTAACCCAAACACTTGACCTAAACCTAATATTAGTGGCCCATGCCTAATCTTAAGCCTAGGATTTAAGGCAGCACTCATTCAAGCCGCTCCTTTTATATACCTAATCTCGACCATTACTCTAAACCTAATCATTGGGAACACATGGCTGAACTTCAGCCTCTTTAATACAAATGTTCTTCACTTCCTCCCCCTTCCCCTCCCCCATGCCTCCTCCTGGGTTGTGTGGGTTGAGGGGTAGGGGTTGAGCTCACGCCTGGACAGGTGGGGGAGTAGCTCGACCCCGGACAAGGGTTCTACTCCTTTGCTCTTCCTCTTCCTCTCCGCTTCCCCTCCTTTTCTTTATTTCTTCCCCCTCTCCTTCCCCATACCTCTTTGGATGTGTGTGGTGGGTAGGTTTGGTGGAGCACGCGCCTGGACAGGTGGGGGAGTGGCTCAACCCTGGACAAGGGTTCTACTCCTTTGCTCTTCCTCTCCTTCTTCATCACCACAGCCACTCCTTTTCCTCCCTTCTTTTTGCACCTACTACTGCCACACCTTCTTTTTCAGGTGTATGGATCGTCTACACTTGGAACCAATCTAACATAATGCAGTGGAACGGGGGACTGCGGATGACGTACGTGGGCCAGTGCATACCTTCGGCTCTCCTTAACTGTTCATTCACATGGAATGAACAGGGAGGTCATCGGGATATTCCCCTAACCTAACCCTAACCCTAACCCTAACCCTAACCCTAACCCTAACCCTAACCCTATTCTCAAAGTCAAAACTCACCACATGTCAACTGTCGCTGACAGACATTACTTCTAATTGGCTGAGGGACACACCACGAGACTTGATCACTCTTCGTGGGGCCAGCCTTGGAAGAGAGTGTTCAGAGTTAAATGGCCGAAACACTCGATGACGCCAAGGTCTACTGCTGATGATGTGTCTCAAATTTAGACTCTAAACAAAAAAACTATCCTAAAAACCTTACTTTAAACCCAACTACTGGGGACTAACACTAAAGCATCACTCATCCCAACCACATCTTAAATAATGCCAACCCAAACACTTGACCTAAACCTAATTTCAGTGACCCATGCCTAATCTTAAGCCTAGGACTCTAAAGCAGCACTCATTTCAACCACATCTTCAATAATCCTAACCCAAACACTTGACCTAAACCTAATATTAGTGGCCCATGCCTAATCTTAAGCCTAGGATTTAAGGCAGCACTCATTCAAGCCGCTCCTTTTATATACCTAATCTCGACCATTACTCTAAACCTAATCATTGGGAACACATGGCTGAACTTCAGCCTCTTTAATACAAATGTTCTTCACTTCCTCCCCCCTTCCCCTCCCCCATGCCTCCTCCTAGGTTGTGTGGGTTGAGGGGTAGGGGTTGAGCTCACGCCTGGACAGGTGGGGGAGTGGCTCGACCCTGGACAAGGGTTCTACTCCTTTGCTCTTCCTCTCCTTCTTCATCACCACAGCCACTCCTTTTCCTCCCTTCTTTTTGCACCTACTACTGCCACACCTTCTTTTTCAGGTGTATGGATCGTCTACACTTGGAACCAATCTAACATAATGCAGTGGAACGGGGGACTGCGGATGACGTACGTGGGCCAGTGCATACCTTCGGCTCTCCTTAACTGTTCATTCACATGGAATGAACAGGGAGGTCATCGGGATATTCCCTAACCTAACCCTAACCCTAACCCTAACCCTAACCCTAACACTTGACCTAAACCTAATATTAGTGGCCCATGCCTAATCTTAAACCTAGGACTCTAAAGCAGCACTCATTTCAACCACATCTTAAATAATCCTAACCCAAACACTTGACCTAAACCTAATATTAGTGGCCCATGCCTAATCTTAAGCCTAGGACTCTAAAGCAGCACTCATTTCAACCACATCTTAAATAATCCTAACCCAAACACTTGACCTAAACCTAATATTAGTGGCCCATGCCTAATCTTAAGCCTAGGACTCTAAAGCAGCACTCATTTCAACCACATCTTAAATAATCCTAACCCAAACACTTGACCTAAACCTAATATTAGTGGCCCATGCCTAATCTTAAGCCTAGGACTCTAAAGCAGGGACGAAAGTTCACACGCACGCACACACACACACACACACACACACACACACACACACACACACACACACACACACACACACACACACACACACACACACACACACACACACACACACACGTTGAGAAAATGACACATTGAACGTATTGCACGATATTATACCTTACAATTGAGGTGTTGACTGAGGATCCGTCACATTCCTCAACAAGCAGCCAATATGTCTATGGCAGCCACGCAACTGTTGGGTCCCCTCGTTAGCCATGCTCACAGAGCCTCTAGTGGCTCGGGGGGGGACTGCGGTCACATCTGGCTATGTCGGTACTGAATGACTTTTAGAAGCCTTTTATGAATACGCTTGTGTTCTTTGAAAGTCCACAAATGTGTTGTTTATTATTTCGTATTTCCACTTTTATTTTATTTTACTTGTTTGTGTGTGTGTGTCTGTGTTTTGCTAATAAGACAAAGTTCTCATTTCATACCCTGATCTGTTTTCCTGCCTGCCTCTACTGGCTGAAACGTGACACTGCACATATTCAAATGAGGTCCATAACTTAAGGGGGCCAAAGCCGCTTCTATCCACATACCTAACCCTAACCCTAACCCTAACCCTAACCCTAACCCTAACCCTAACACTTGACCTAAACCTAATATTAGTGGCCCATGCCTAATCTTAAACCTAGGACTCTAAAGCAGCACTCATTTCAACCACATCTTAAATAATCCTAACCCAAACACTTGACCTAAACCTAATATTAAGTGGCCCATGCCTAATCTTAAGCCTAGGACTCTAAAGCAGGGACGAAAGTTCACACGCACGCACACACACACACACACACACACACACACACACACACACACACACACACACACACACACACACACACACACACACACACACACACACACACACACACGTTGAGAAAATGACACATTGAACGTATTGCACGATATTATACCTTACAATTGAGGTGTTGACTGAGGATCCGTCACATTCCTCAACAAGCAGCCAATATGTCTATGGCAGCCACGCAACTGTTGGGTCCCCTCGTTAGCCATGCTCACAGAGCCTCTAGTGGCTCGGGGGGGACTGCGGTCACATCTGGCTATGTCGGTACTGAATGACTTTTAGAAGCCTTTTATGAATACGCTTGTGTTCTTTGAAAGTCCACAAATGTGTTGTTTATTATTTCGTATTTCCACTTTTATTTTATTTTACTTGTTTGTGTGTGTGTGTCTGTGTTTTGCTAATAAGACAAAGTTCTCATTTCATACCCTGATCTGTTTTCCTGCCTGCCTCTACTGGCTGAAACGTGACACTGCACATATTCAAATGAGGTCCATAACTTAAGGGGGCCAAAGCCGCTTCTATCCACATACCTACAGCTCATAGCTCGGCCCTTCACCCCAAGCCCCAAACGGAACGCCCCCTGGCGGATGGGGTTGGGAAATGCTGTCAAATATTGTTAATGAGCTTTCAGGCCATGAGTGTAGTTACACGGATATATGATTTGAACTGAACAAATCCACTCAACTCATATTGCCCTACTTACGTCATTGTTTTTCAACCTTTTTTGAGCCAAGGCACATTTGTTTCCATCGAAAACACCACGAGGCACACCACAAGCAGAACATGTAAAACAATGTAATTCGGTAAAGTAGGGCTTACAGCTTGTGAAAACCCCAAAATGTCAGAAAATTGGAATATGACATGAAATCAATACAAAGAAATATGACTTTTGAATTCATGGTGAAATATGCTGTCCATGGTGCTGAAGCGCATACGTGCGTTTTAAGACGGATACTTAAGGTAAACCCGCATACTTTTATGACATATAGTCATGAAAATTGACTCATTTGTTGGGGATTTTATAGGATGCTAGGATTTGATGCTGTGTCTATCAGGACGTTGCTTGGCCCTGGTGCAATCCATTGACCTACCTACTAACCATCGAGGTAGTAACCCCTAGTCACCAGTGAGAGGCAGCAATGCGCCATCTGGCGTGCAGTCTGCCGGAAGGCCACACGAAGAAGAGGAGCGGCTAGATGTATGATGTTTTTCTACGTCACATTAGACATTTGGCTTTGCGATATCGAGGCTGGAGGTCGAGGCATTTCACGCGCTCTCATATTGCTGTGGTGAAACACACTGCTGCGCCCTGCATTTGCTGATACCAGGCACCGGCTGCTACGATCCACACTGGTCAGACTGCCATATTCAAAACCGAGAGAAAAAGCTGCACATTTGGTGAGTCCATGCATCCTCTTTCTATTTGTAACATCTGTAAGTAAATAATGGAAGTACTATAATATCACAATATTGAACCACTGGCAATAGCGCACAGCGTCTAAATCGCGTCTAAACCAGGACTAAACCAAGGTCTAAAATAGGAAATATCACGGACTCAATCTGGATTTAGCCGGGACTAAATCAAGAAGTAAGCAGGACTAGAGCAGAGACTGAAGTCAAGGTCTGAACCAGGACTAAACTAGATATTACTATTATTAATATTATATGCATTTAACTTTGTGACTTAGTGTTTCTTAAAAAGTTGGCTGGATGCATTCACACTTGGAGAATGAGGGCTATCATTTGGGGGCCAAAGTGACTTCTATCCATATATCACTACAGCCTACAGCCTACAGCTCCCATGGCCTAGCCCTTAAGTCTAAACCCTAAGCCCCGAACCATAACATTAACCCTAACCCTAAACACTTGCCCTAAACTTTACAATAGTAGCCCATGCCTAAACTTAAGCCAAGGGCTCTAAAACCAGCACTATTCCAGTTCACATTTAAATAACACTAACCTAAACACTTGTCCTAAACTTACATTAGTAGCCCGTGCCTAAAAACAGCACTCATTCTAACCACATCGGGAATAATCCTAACCCCAGCACTGGCTATAAACCTAACACACAGGCCCGTTGCTAAACTTAAACCTACGACTTTAAAACGGCACTCATCCCAACTCAATATTCCCTAGAATTCAATCTAAAAAAACACAAAAATATATATTGTTGCTTTAACCCTTGTCATAACTCCAATCATGGGAAATTGTCTATCGTCGCTTGAACTGTTCTCAACTCCAGTTAGTGTCCTCTACCCAAAACAACATTTTGTAATATAACACCTTTTAGTGCAGTTGGAATAGGAAAGGACCAGTGCATACCTTTGGCTCTCCTTAACCGTTCATTCACATGGAATGAACAGGGAGGTCATCGGGACATTCCCCTAGCCTAACTCTTTCATTTGGCTTAATATTATCTTTTTTTCCCTATTCATTTCGCCATTAAATCCAGTTGTGTTCTGGGTTAGAGAGCCATATACCACCACATTGGCCCTAACCTTAAGGTCAGTGGACTCTTGCCTGAACCTACTTTTGGGAAGGACAGTTTCAGTTTGGCATATTATCATCTTTGCATTTGTGTTAGTTGGTTATTTTCACGTGTGTGGAACTATTTGGTGTCTAGCTCTGGTTTGGTGTCTAGCTCAGGTGAGTAATTCAGGTATGGCCCGTGCACAGCCCAACTCCTGTTTGGGAGTTGGGGCTAACTCAAACACCTAACCCTAACCTCTTTCCCTAACCCATTTTTATTACTTTTTTGTGTGTGTTCAGATATGGAGAATCAATTTAGCGCTGTCGCTAAAGTTATCCTAAATCTGAGGGATTTGAACTGCCATTTGTTCTCTTTCAAGAGCAATGTCCAACAGTTATTCCAATACCACTCCCGTGCCTCCTCAAACGGTAAGAACAGTTTTCACGTTCAGATGTATTTGATTTGATTTTGGACAATGTTGTTATGTTAGACCTGCGTCTACTACGACACCCTGCGGTGGACTAATTTTTAAACACGGAGAAAGATATGGCTGGTTAGAGATGACTGTAATGGTGAACGTAATCACTCAAATCCATTCATGAGTCTAGTTTTGTGAATTGTATGCTGGAAAATAAAAACAAACGTACATTTCAAACGTACTCTCCGAGCCAAGCCCACCATAGGCGCACTGCCACCCGCTGTGCTGCCCTGTGCATCATTCGTCTGTACCCTCAGGGCCCTGACCTATTAGAGAAGAACAATACTTGTGGAACACATGGGACTACTTGTACTGACTGTAATACTTGTCCATGTGTCTTCAATGTTGCAGAACTAGGAGGCCATGTTGCAGAGGAAGAGGAACAGACCGCCACCATGGGCGCTTCCGCCGCACCTGCTGCCCAAACGCTCCCGACTCGGGGAGAAGAAGGCGACGAAGAACATTTTGCTATGACGGCAGCAGACAACGCCATGACACTCGTCTCTCTGTTTGGAAGTTTTCCGACCCTTCGGACTTCCTTAGCCTTGAAGATGTCAGAATTACTGCCCATCCGACACGTGTGGACAGCACAGAGCGGGATACTATTTGGAATATAAATTGGACATTGATGGTGCGGTAATTGAACTGAACTCATTCTCGGCAGTAAACATGTGTCTGTACTACATTACTTTCCCTACGCCAAACAAAATGACTCTGAAAGGGATGTTCCATCAGTTGAAAAAACATTATTCACCAGGACGTTACTCCCCGGCCCAATTCAAGCTTTTCAAAAGATCCAAAGGCATCATTCTGGCTCACCAACAGGTGTGTATATCCACAGACTGCGGGCACGCGCACGGCAACTTTGCAACTACATGTATGTAACCTTTGTCCTAACGTATTGAGGTGCCCCAAACGGGCAACGCGCTGGCATCATACAGCGACGCCAGCATTTGGTTTGGATTGTAAAATGGTGATCCTGGCCATACAGGAAAAAAAAGACTTTCACAATGATTGATTTCTTATATTCCTTCAAACCATATTACTATGAGTCTCTGGCACTTGCTGCTATGCTACATTTGATAACTGTTTGGATTTTCTAAGTAAAAGCTTTGACTTGCCCTGTGACCTATTTGTAGTGGAATGAAATGTATTTGTCCCCCTTTTAGTATATTGCAAACTCAAATATTGGTGGGAATCACAATGTGCTTCTGAGTATAATGCACGTGTGTCGGTTTCATGGTTTACAGGCTGCTTTTCACCCTAAAACCCGACACGCATTACAGTGCAGTGCTACCTAACTAACTCGATGAGCATTGTCTTGTAGTTGTACTTAAAAAGTAAACTACTTTCATACTTGTTCTACTACTGTTCTTGGAGATGGGAAGCTGGGGAAACCCATGAATAGACGTTAACTGTTGTCCTTTGTATCTTCTGTACAGGGCTGGCAGCTGTCGCTGGCTTTGGTTCCTGACGATCACCCACTCTGGCACCCAGACCAAATGGAGGACCTAACTTTGAATTATTTCACGCACTTGCACCAATCCATATGCGCCCTTCTGAGTGCAGTGCCGAAGGAGGACTTGTCACGGCCCACGCTGAAGAAAAACCGGCTCTATGACCTATCCAGGTTCAACATTCTACCGCAGGACCAAGATTTTCTGCTACAGCTTATCGACCGTGCTGTCAGTTCTGTATCCCCACACCAAGGCCTCATACCTTTGATTTTTATGTGCAAGTTTGGACAAAAACAGACATCTCCATTAGCCCTCGGTGACATGTGCAGCGTTCCCAAGTAAAAGCTATCAGCGTTCACTCGGCCTGTGACGTCCTCTCCAAAAATGCAGATGTTTCACTTTTCTGGTCGAAATACGCGCTCCATAAATTGGCGGGTAGCCATGGGACAATGTCCAGTGTTTTGACCCTAAGAGAGGCAGTGAACTTCCAAAGCAATCTGGATGGCAAACGATTGACGGTGGACAGAAAGCTTCTCAGTGTGTCCAAGTTTCCTGGAGAGGTCACCTTTATTCAACTCTACGCAGACACCCCACACAACAGGATGGAGCAATACAGGCCGCATCCCGTGTCCGGTGAGATAGCCTGTTGTGGCCTGCTTCACCACCAGAATAACCGTGCCATGTCACGTTGCAGCGACGCCTATCTCCGACACATGCAGGAGTTGGTCCTCAAACTACACGTTGTTCCAAATGCACGAGTGGAGATTGTGACATTGCTTCGACCCGGACAGTGTGGCCAGCAGATCTCAGCTGAAGATCTAATAAACGTTGATGCCCTAAAAAACCTTCTCACTTCACAACCAATGTTGATACCTTTTGCCGAGACCGTGCCCGAAGGCAGCTTTCTGTCTGAGATCAGAAAAGTAGCAAATCACTTGATAGGCACATTAGCTACAGCCCGGGCCAAAGCTAGAGAACAGGGCAAGTTTGTAGAGTCATGGACTGCATTTCAAGCTGAAATTGGCTTGGAGGTGCTCTTTTGGGGTCATCCCATGAGTCCCGACGACCGCTTGCACGCCATCAATCTGGGTGTGGCAACAGAAAATCACAGAAGCTTGACTTGGCATAGGGGCTTTTTAGGGCTTGAACCGGCCAACTCATCTGCATTGGAGAATGAGCCTCCGCCCCTTTCTACCTGGACTAAAAAAGACAAGCAAAAGATCGCATCCACCGACTATTTGGCTTTGCCGACTCACTGGACGCCTCTTACAGTATGCTAGGCAAGAAGCTCATTCAAATCATTGTGCGTGACCTATATAGGAGCAACACTGTTGACTTGCCCGTGTTGTCCAAAGTTCGCCTCCCACTGGAAAATGCATCGGCATAGTTAGTGTCGAACATCTCACTTTGATGCTGGCAGAGAGCCGGCACTTTGTTTATCCAGACACATTCCAAAAGGCAGCTTCTATGATGGCGGGAAAAGGTCTTCCCCTGAAAGAAGTGCTACAAGCGGGCTTGCGAGCATCGGAGATTAAATATTTTCCAGCATGGCAGTCGATGGACAAAGACCAACAAGAGAGGCAAAAACATTGCAAAAACAGGTGGAATCGGAAACACTTCTGGAACATCGCCGTGCCGGACCAGGCGCCGCCGTTAGAGGCGCTGGCCGATATCCTTTCAAATGACGTCTTGGCTACGCTTAAAAACTCAAACCTGACGTATGACAGAAACCTTGTTCCTTTTCAGGAACATGGAATGCCTTGGATGCTACCTGTCTTGCGGAGGATCGTAGGAGCTGAAAAACGGCCCAGAGAGGAGCTGACAAAAGTGTGCACCTTCCTCAGTTGTGTAGCATTTATCCAACAGGGCATTTATGTAGATTACAGAAAACTCTCAAGGTTGGAACTGGAATTACCCATTAACCAGGCAAGACTCAGATCAATGCAGATTCAGGATTCACACCTTGTGCACAATTTCAACGTGTTTAAATTGTATAAAGTGCACCCTGACATCCCTTTCAAAGTAATCGCACTTCCACAAAAGAAGGCTCTTCCTCAACCCCGTAGGCAGACCGCTAATGTGCCCTCAGATGAGGAGGAAGAAGAGGAACACCCGGAGGAGCCTGAGGAGGAGGTGCAAAACTCTGTGGCCTGCACTGCTCCAATGGTCGTTCCTGCAGGTTTAAAGAGGAAGTGGACGGCACGCGAGTTGTCGTTTGTGGAGGTGGCATTTCATAAAGCCCCACATTCCATACTGGAAAGCTATTCTGTTTATCAGAAAGTCAGTTTGGAAGGACAAATCCCTGTACGCACGTTCTATGCTTACAAAAAGAAATTCCAAAGCATGAAAAGGCCAAATCATAGCTATATAGTATGTGTGTACAGAAGTGGTTCAATAACAAGAATATGTTAAAATCCTGTTTGCGTTGTCTGCAGCATTTTGTTTTGTACTCACTGGTAAATGATTTGATTGTCAAACCACCAAACCTTCAATGACCGTGACATACTGTTGGATAAATATTGCTATTCTCTATATTTTGATTTGTCTTACACTTCATAATCTGCTGACTGGAAAGATGTTAAGGTAAAAAGGTAATATGTCTTGTCTTGCTTTCTCCTTGTGTTTTGTTGGTTACCAGCCCCAACACATACATATGACTTCACTGTTGTGTATTACCTTTTCGAAATAAAAGTTATTTCCAAAGATGAACTTGATTTGTTGTTCTCTATACTATTCATATTATTTCAGAATAATGATATGTAACGTTTCACAATGTTCTCATTCCTATGAGATCAACAGCCTACATTTATACTGTATGCTGCTATATTATACTTTCATTGTATATTGTCCCACTTGTTATTGAAAGTAATACATAAATAGTTATAGTAATTCTATGTGGAAGACACATGTAATTCCAGGACAGAAAATCTCCAGTGTGGACTGAGTTTTCCCAGTATGGGTTATAAGGGGGCCCGCCCGTCCACCTTGAAAATAGTCATACTTCTTTAATTTGGACGTGTTGGCCTCCAATTAAGCTTTTTTGTACTGTAAAATCACAGGAAGCTCTGACTGGCTGTTTCCTGGTCGTCTCTCTTGGTGTGCCTCCACCTATATGGGTCTGGTGCACCCTCTTAAATTTCTGGGCACCCAAACGAAAATGCCCTAATTTCAAAATTATTTACAGCTCTCATGGCTCGGCCCTTCACCCCAAGGCCCAATCGGAACGCCCCTTGCGGATGGGGTTGGGAAATGCTGTCAAATATTGTTACTGGCTTTTTTTTTAGTTTAGTTTATTAGTTTATTTGAGCAGTTAAAAATTCTGCTCAAAAGGAGTGGGCTGAAGCAAAAGCTTATAAGCGCCCACCCCCGACATAACACTGTGATCCTGAGGATGGTATACAGCTCACTGTCCACTAGATGTCACTGTTTAACCACACTTATTGCTTTTTGTCCCCTACTCACTGTTACAATGAAGTGATGGTCAGACCACCAAACCTTCACTGACTGTGACATACATGTGATTTCACCTTTTTGACTTTCCTTTTTATAAGAAAAGTTATTTCCAAAGTTGGATTTGGTTTGTTATTGTGTAATACTATTCATTAGATTTCTGAGTAGTGATTTGGAAAGTTTCACAAGTTGCTCAAGTAGCTGAGATCAGCAGCCTACATGTGTACTGTATGCTGTTACATTATACTTTAATTGCACGTGTCCCTTCCAGGACAGACACATCTTCAATATGTAGAGACACAGCTGGAAAGGCCAATTAAATGGACAACGTCAAGGAAACATATTCTGATTCTGCATTTTTTGCCATTTTTAACCTGTTGACGGGAACCGTAATAGATGAATAATGACGCCAATAATGACCATAATAGTGGTAACAATAAATAAAGGTATTGCCACAGCTGTTTACGCAACACATTCAGCTGTAAATCTGTGACACGTGTGCTGGGGCCGTCTGTGGTGCTGCTGAACTGAATAGGGGCCTTTAAAGATAAGTACCGCGACAGTGGCACGAAACTGGGCAAAAGCAGGCAGCAAGAACTTTCACTAAAGAAGTAAGAACTGAAACTACTTTATTGAACAAACACACACGCGCAAAAACCAACAAACCAAAAAACAGACTAACAACAATCAATAAATGTCAATGATTAAACTCTCCAAAAAATGTAACAATCCAAACACTAGTCCACTAATTCACTGGCCCCTGTCTCATTTCCCTCTTCCCCCCCCCTCCTCCAGGCCCATCTCCGCCCTCAGCTGCATCGACCTCCTCTTTTTTAGCATAGTTTTAATTTTTTCAACCAGGTATTCCACCATTGTTTTGTGTGTTGACGGGCTCCATCCTTTGGGCCAAATCTTGTCTTCAATGGCCCGGTTATTGATTAGCACACTTTTAGCAGTGACATCTTTTGCGTCTGTAAAATAAAACAAACATTACTGGTGAGATTGTGTGATTTACATGTCATTAAAGGCTTGATGTCAATGGTCACTCAACTGTTTATTCTCATCCGATCACACTGGTAGAGGAAGTATGCCAGTTGCTGACCACTCAGTCTCTCGTGGCGGCTAATCTGACGTGGAAGAACGGAAGTATCGCCGCCAAGACCTCGGGTTCTGGTTCTGGTTGTGGTGGTGGCATCGGCTCATCCATTTCCTGTGGCGTTTCCTCACGCTCTACGTCTCCGGCTTCAGCTGGGGGGGTGCGTCAAAGACACCTGTGGATGTGGCCGCTGCGATGACGTCATACAGGTCTCCCTGGTGCTCCAGACCGCGCGATGGAGAGGAGTGGGTCGACTCGGTAAATGAAACGTTCTTTTGTTCGAGTTTGGACAGGCGCCCAGTGAAGTTTTCTGCCAGATCTTGAAGTCGCCTCTCAATGGCATCCAGGCGGCGGGAATTTCGGTCCATGGCGCTGTCTAACTCTGCAGATAATTTTTGGGAACACTCGTCGTAGAACCCTGCCAAGAAGGCTTGCTGTTCTCTCCTCCACCCGTCAAGGCCATTGTGCACCACACTCTGGAGCTCGGACATGCCTTGTTTCATTTTAGAAAACTCTGCCTTCATTTTATCCACTGCTATCTCCTCAAAAAGCTTGAGCTCATCCACGGGGCTCAAGCTGACACGCTCGTCTGGTGTGCACTCCATGTCTGTAACGTAAAAACACAGGTGGTTATTGACACATACTCCAGGTATTACACGCCCAGGTTTACACCCGGACTCAACTGGGACAAAACTAGGTGTAAACTGGGACCAGTTGGTAGGAGGAGGTCCCTTTTGAAATAAAATACTTTTACTTGTAACCCAATGACAAGTGTAGGGAAGAAAAGAGTACACATCATGACACTGATTTGAAGTTAAAATACCTCAAATTAGATTTTTTAAAACATTTTTTTTTACTTGTAATCGTACCTTTATTTAGCGCCTAATACGCTTGACATAATTGTTCCTGCGTTATAGCTTTGTTCTATAGCACTATTACAGTATATTTAGATGTTTAGAAAGTTTATTTGTCAAATCAAAGCATTTCATTATGAAAGTCATTCTTTACATGTCGGCTTCATATCAGTCTCGATTTACACCTTGCAAAATGTAATAATAAATTAATGATTATTTATATTTGCACTTTGAGGTTAACCCTAACCTCAAAGTGCTACAAGAGGTGAAAAAATCAGATAAAAACAAAATGAACATTGACATAGTAAAACAAGGCTACGTAGAAACTTTAACAGTAACACATTCTATCACTTATACGATAGAAATAAAAGACTCTGGAATAGTAATGTTGTTGGATCCGTTTTTAGGGTCAACCCTAATCCCTGACGTGACTTTCGGGAAGATCTTAATTAAGTCACAGCAATAACCACGTTGTTTGAAATGAAACACACTTTCCAGTGCACTTACCCTGCATTTATTTTGGGGGAAATTACACTGGGTAACAAGTCTATTCAAGAAAAAAGAAAAAATTATCATCACTGCGCTGATGAAATAACTTTTTCTCTAATTCAATGTGCTGAACTCAGAAGAGGGACGAAAGTTCACACGCACACACAAACACACAAACACGTTGAGAAAATGACACATTGAACGTAATTCACGATATACATACTGTACCTTAAACTGAGGTGTTGACTGAGGGTCCTTCACTTTGGTCATTCCTCAACAAACAGCCACCCACTCTTGGGGCCCCTCATTAGCCGATGCTCACAGAGCCTCTAGTGGCTCGGGGGGGACTGCGGTCACATCTGGTCATGTCGATACTGAATGACTTTTAGAAGCCTTTTATGAATACGCTCGTGTTCTATGAAAGTGTTGTTTATTATTCAATTTTTCCACTTTTATTTTACTTGTTTGTGTGTGTGTCTGTGTTTTGCTAATAAGACAAAGTTCTCATTTCACTATGCTTTCATAGCTCTTTCAACATGTATCTGTATTGTTTCATAAAAAGATGATCTGCTCATTTTTTCAAATCAGGACCATCATGGCTTCAAAATGACTTCGAATCATTCATACCCTGACCTGATTTCCTGCCTGCCTCTACTGGCTGAAACGTGACACTGCACATATTCAAATGAGGTCCATAACTTCGGGGGCCAAAGCCGCTTCTATCCACATACCTAACCCTAACCCTAACCCTAAACCCCAAAATGTCAGAAAATTGGAATATGACATGAAATCAATACAAAGAAATATGACTTTTGAATTCATGGTGAAATATGCTGTCCATGGTGCTGAAGCGCATACGTGCGTTTTAAGACGGATACTTAAGGTAAACCCGCATACTTTTATGACATATAGTCATGAAAATGGACTCATTTGTTGGGGATTTTAGAGGCAGGAAGAGAATTAAATATGTTGGCAATTAATATGGTATAAATCAAATGGCCATGATTGGTAACTGCAGTCCGGTATTCGATCCGGTTTATAATGTTTCAGCTTGGCTAAACCTTCTGCAGTTGTAATGAAGGACACCAACTTTAATCCCCCCCCCACACACACACACACAACTATAGAAGTTATGGAACATTTATTGAACGCTCACAGCATCTCGTTTGGAAGTTCCCCAAAACATCGCCAACCCTAATTGGTGGTGGCTCAATTGTCGAGCCAAGTGAGATCCCTGCCCTCTCCGCAAAAAGACTTTCTGTCCACCCCATAGTCCCACAACAGCTCTTCCCCAGCCTCAATATCTCGAAGAGCATGAAAGAGGATTACTGCACGTTTCCCTTCCGGAAGGTTCAGGTTGTGAACCTTTGGAGCCACGTTGGGTTTTTTACGTGAGTGGTTCAGGCGCCTTCCGTAGGTGTCCAGTGTGGGGTGGCAGCTGCAGGGAAACTGTGTGGCGTCCACACAAAGGCTTTTGCCTGCAGAGTCTTTAAAAAATAAAACATATCCAGACTGAAGGAGTTTTTTTCCCCTGCGAGGAAGGCATATTCAGTCCATGATAATCACAAATCACATCATTTTTTCGCCGGGGCAACACAGCGACTATGCCTAGGGATTTGGAAAACAGAGAAGATTAGACAAACTTATTGGTACTATTTCACTTTCATATACAATTCTTACTTTTTGTACAAGCCCAATCCTGTCATTTATTCTAATCTTAATGACAGTGGCCATTGTGCCTAAACTTAGGGATAGTGGTTTTGTGTCATTTACTCTAACCTTAATGATAGTGGTCATTTGGCCTAAACTTAAGGATAGTGGTTTTGTGTCTTTTACTCTAACCCTAAGGATAGTGTTCATTTTGCCTGAACTTAAGGATAGTGGTTTGGGTCATTTACTCTAACCTTAATGATAGTGGTCATTTGGCCTAAACTTAAGGATAGTGGTTTTGTGTCTTTTACTCTAACCCTAAGGATAGTGTTCATTTTGCCTGAACTTAAGGATAGTGGTTTTGGGTCATTTACTCTAACCCTAAGGACAGTGTTCATTTACGGTACACTGAGCGCTATCCTCTTCTTCTTCTTACTACAAACTTTGTCTTATTATGATACAATATTTATCTTATCTGTAGTCTGTTCATTACTATTCACATGGTGTCTCCTGTCCCACTCCCCCTTGGGAGTGCCTGTCTAGATCGAATGGAGGAACCCGGCTGAACAGAGGAACCCGGCTGAACGGAGGAACCCTGCCTACTGGATTGACAACAAGGACTGGATGGTCTCGATCCTGGTCCTTCTGCTGAGGGGATCCCATCGGCCTGGGTCTCTATAGCCTGTCCGTCCATGGGAGTGGATCTTTCCAGCTCCTGTGGTTCTCCCCGAGGTTTCTCGTTTCTCCCACCGGGTTTTTGAGTTTTTCCTTGCCGTGCTGGAGGGTCTAAGGACAGGGGACACCCACGCCGCTCGTCGCCACCTACTGCTGACGCTCTTTTGGACATTATGTTTGCCTGGATACTTGATTTAAATGTTGTAATCTGTAAGCACTTTGTGATGCCTTTGGTATGAAAAGCGCTTTATAAATAAAGTTTGATTGATTGATTGATTGATTTTGCCTGAACTTAAGGATAGTGGTTTGTGTCATTTACTCTAACCCTAAGGACAGCGTGTGTCTTGATTATACAGGAGACGAGCTGTGGGGGCCTTCAGGCCAGAGGAGCTCTCCGAGGTGCTAGTCGGAGGGTCCTGATTATTTGGGGGAGAGAATGTTCTGCCTTTCTGTGTTTACATTGCATGATTTGCAGTTTAAGAGTACTCCTACATGGATTGTAGTTTTCAGTCTTTTTTCCTATATGATAAGTGTACAACTTAAGTAGGATTTTTATGTTTTTTTCTACTTTGGAAACTGCTGGTGTGCAGATCTATATTCTCTCTCGCATTTCGCTGGACTCCCTGGACTGCTCTGAGGTTATCTCCCTGGCAATTTACTTAGGAGAAAAATAGAGGTGAGCTTTGGTTTACGGCAAGGGGCACTATTAGGATATATTTAACTGCTGGTCAATAAAATTAATATTCATGGCTGGGATAGTGAATTTGGCAGCCTGGGGTCTTCTACAGATAAATTTGCAATGTACATACATTACGTGTAAACGCTATTAATCAAAGTAAATGGCTTCTGCTGGTGCAGTGGGCCCTGAATATCAGGTTGTATGGACTGACTTGTTGCCAGTGCACAAAAAGCCTATTAGGCACTTTTTAAAATAATAATAACTCTCTAAAAACCTAACCTAGCCAGTTGCCAGATCAGTTCATGCCCACATGTGCAGTTGGAGCGACACTTCCCCACCTTATGCACATTGTGTGATTTTGATTATATTATTTTTCTATCCCATAATATTGTAACACGGTAGGTACTAACCCTAATCCGGGTTTTGTAGAGAACTTCTGTGCACATAGTTTCGATCTGGTTCTCTTCTGTGTCCTCCTGACCTCCTTGCACCATATGCCATATGCTAAATTTATTTATAATTAATTAGGGTCATTTTGTTTGACCTTTTAACCATATGTCTCTCTTTGCAGGTATCTACTAATTTCTCTTTTGTTCAGAAGACCCTTATGAGAGACCAACAGGCCCGGTTAGAATCGTGAGGCCGCTTTGGGCGTCTTTTGTTTACTGTCCAGTAGCTATAGGCTGTTTTGACCAGTCGAGTTGATCCCCGGACACACTGCGCGGATCCCACCCGTTTACCTCTTTCAGGCAGGGGTGGGGCTCCACTGTCTCTAGCTGCAGGTGGAGCCCTCTGCCACATGGAGTTGGGGGTTTGGGAAGTGGGGGCTCCACCCTCTATAGCTGCAGGTGGAGCCCTCTGCCACATGGAGTTGGGGGTTTGGGAAGTGGGGGGCTCCACCCTCTATAGCTGCAGGTGGAGCCCTCTGCCACATGGAGTTGGGGGTTTGGGAAGTGGGGGGCTCCACCCTCTATAGCTGCAGGTGGAGCCCTCTGCCACATGGAGTTGGGGGTTTGGGAAGTGGGGGGCTCCACCCTCTATAGCTGCAGGTGGAGCCCTCTGCCACATGCATTTCTTCTCATCTACAGACAAAGAAACATAGGGATCACATGGTATGCGAGAGACACTATGTATTGGTTAAATTTGGATGGATTTGTATAAGGCAGCTAGATTGTAAAAACACTCACCTACTGCTCGGCTACAAAGTTGCCATAAAGATGGGGAAGGCGAGCCAAACACTTGAACTCTGCATCAGTCTGCGTCACCAACCACTGACGGCAGACAAACACCAGACATGCCTTCATTATTATTTTCGTAGGTGTTACTACATTCAGTGGCGCCCCCCATACAACTGCTGTTACACATAAAGCTCAGCAGAATTGAGTTCCTCGCTCCGCCCGAATGTAGTGGCTTTTAAGGCACAGTCAAACTGTGACGTTTGCTTCGAAAATCAAAATGTCGGATCACCTCCCCTCCCCTTTAGAAAAATTGAGTTTGATGACATCTGTGTCTTACACTTGACTTATAGTAAAGCTCTCCACCCTCGTTGACTTTGTTTTAACCAGAAAAAAAAAACATCAACGTTTCTGCAGGAAAGATTACAGCTCTCCACACTCCATTAATGTGAAAATCTAATTTTTCTGTAAAAACAAATACAAGCGAGAATGAGATGTGCATACAAAATGATCAATTTTTACAAAAAAACAATACATGTTTAGCTCGTGAGCAAACAATATAAACCACACATGTCCAAACACAAACTTAACTTTGGAAAAATCTGCTATCGCACCCTGTACAAAAAATATATATATAAATAAAACAAAACACCTACACTCACCTACAGCAGTCCTTTGGTTAAGATTAATCAGGTCCTCAACTGGCGACATGGGATCTGCTTCTTAGACTTTACTCTGTAATAAAGCTCCACATTAGTTCTAATACGATGACATATGACTCCAGTTTGAATTTATGAACAGGCTGAACTCAAACTTTCAACTTTTGTGGCAAAGCTCTAATCACTGTCGCTCTTCTTTCCTTTGGGCCAAATCTTGTCTTCAATGGCCCGGTTATTGATTTGCACACTTTTAGCAGTGACATCTTTTGCGTCTGCAAAATAAAACAAACATTACCGGTGAGATTGTGTGATTTACATGTCATTAAAGGCTTGATGTCAACGGGTCACTCAACTGTTTATTTTCTCATCCTCTCACACTGGTAGAGGAAGTATGCCAGTTGCTGACCACTCAGTCTTTCCTGGCGGCTAATCTGACGTGGAAGAAACGGAAGTATCGCCGCCAAGACCTCGGGTTCTGGTTCTGGTGGTGGCATCGGCTCATCCATTTCCTCAGGCTCTACGTCTCCGGCTTCAGCTGGGAGGGGGGTGCGTCAAAGACACCTGTGGATGTGGCCGCTGCGATGACGTCATACAGGTCTCCCTGGTGCTCCAGACCGCGCGACGGAGAGGAGTGGGTCGACTCGGTAAAGGAAACGTTCTTTGTTCAAGTTTGGACAGGCGCCCAGTGATGTTTTCTGCCAGATCTTGCAGTCGCCTCTCAATGGCATCCAGGCGGCGGGAATTTCGGTCCATGGCGCTGTCTAACTCTGCAGATAATTTTTTGGAACACTCGTCGTAGAACCCTGCCAAGAAGGCTTGCTGTTCTCTCCTCCACCCGTCAAGGCCATTGTGCACCACACTTTGGAGCTCGTACATGCTATGTTTCATTTTTAAAAACTCAGCCCGTAGGTGGAACCCCTGTTGAAAGATGAACTACTGCGCCGTCTGAGTCCGGTACCCGCTCGAGCCAGCTCTGCACCTGTCACATATTCAGAGAATGCGTTAACAATAGTGTCCACACTAGCCACCGCGTCTCATTTTCCACAGTAAAAAAGAAAAAGCACCGTTGCAAATGAAACTTAAAACGTTCATGTCACTCAGTGTCAATTTCACACACACACACACACACACACACACACACACACACACACACACAGACAAACACACACACAGACACACACACACACACACACACACACACACACACACACACACACACACACACACACACACACACACACACAGACAAACACACACACAGACACACACACACACACACACACACACACACACACACACACACACACACAGACAAACACACACACAGACACACACACACACACACACACACACACACACACACACACACACACACACAGACAAACACACACACAGACACACACACACACACACACACACACACACACACACACACACACACACACACACACACACACAGACAAACACACACACAACACACCACACACACACACACACACACTGGCAACAGCGTAACAAAATGCACACAAATAGATACTTACAGTCAAATCAGATATTGCTTTGGAGCTGAAATGGTAACGTCTCATCAGTAGCACCTGACAGTATCGCCTGTAGTCTGTGGTCTCACGGTTGGAAAGTGATTTATTCTCCTTCACTTTGTCCTCTATACACAACATGTCACCAATGGCTGCCTGCAGCACATCCACCTCTTTACGACTGTAAAAGCAGCAAAGACATACACGTGTTGACAGATATTCAAACCCGAGTGCTCCCTTCGCTGACCTGTCTTGCACCAACGCGACAGGTTCATTGGGGTCGTGTCCCGCTTGGTGAATGTCGTCAATGGTCGATTCCCTCCCACATGCCCCAGCCATAAAGTGCCTGTAAACAAACAGAAAAGTAAAGAAAATTATCCCAATTATTCCAAAAATGACCTCTCCCATAGAGTTATAAAGGCTCCTGCCCTCCCTCTGAAATGATGTCATTACACCCCACCTATTCTTAAACTACAGTCATCATCTACCGCTTACATGTTCACTCACATGGTGGTACAGGGGCAAGGCGTAACACGTTGGGAATGAATAGTGGAGATGGACATTGCGCCTGCGGACTCGTCTCCAGCTATGAAGCCGAGTTATTGGTCAGAAACACCTGTCTGGAGGATTAACCTAGCGTGTATGTTTTTGGTGGATGGGGGAAACCTGAGTAGCCACAGGCGAAGAAGACATGCAAACTCACTCTTCTTTAAGACGATAGACGTCGGCCAAGGGATTATACAAGGGTATCCCATCTTGTCCCACAGGAAAGGTTTGTGTATTTTTCCCCCCCGTTCAAGGAACCTGGGTCTGGCCCACATATAATACTCGTTCAGCATCTGAAATAGTTACCAAACAAAAAGAACACAATATTTGTTTTCTCAATAGCCTTGCACTTCAAATGTTCAGTCTGCTGTCCACAATATCCAGTGGTACAGTAAATGATAAGTGCTGCTTTGACCCAGCGGGCAGCAAAAAAACCTTGCCATTTCCGTGGATGCCGTTACGTGGTATGTCGCTCCCCAGTTCTAAGGTCCACTCCACCCTGCCCGTCATCTGCCCGGTTCTGCCAGTCCTGCACCTGAAATGAATGGACAGCATTAATTGTCAATTAATAATTGCACTTTTATGCATGTTGCAGTGTATGTTTAACGCAGTGTATGTAATGGTCATGTTCCCCAAATTGGGAAATGGACTTATCACACTTGTTTTGACTTGTGTTTGAGTAAAAATACAATGCGGTTTTCTGTAGTATTATTTGAGCAAGAACATAGTTAGTTAAAACATCGTTTTTAAAATGGACCAAGTCTGTTTTTTTTCCCTGGAACATGTTCATTCTGAATCAGTTCGTTGTACGTGTTATGACTTTTCTTTGCTATAACAACTTACAGTTAGTTGTGAAACGGCTGCAGAGCTAAGGCCACATTCATGCAGCAGCAGAGCCACGCAATAACGTCTGAACATAGTCATCTCTTTGGTGGTCACAGTCTCACTTCCAGCCATTCTTTTGCAATCTTGAGCATCTGCTCTTGTGCTCCAGGTACAATGTCCAGGTTGACTGCCCCGGAGCCATCGACCCACGCAGTTGCTGTTCTCTGCCCTGGAGTCACACAGAATTGTAGATAGTTGTTTCTCAGGGTTAACGTCAAGTATAAACCCCAAGCTTAGCCCCTAATGACAGTGTTATTACACTACTGGTATGGTGCTGTTTTGGGAAAAGTGTGACAGCAAAGTATATATATATATATATATAAATTATATATATATATATATATATATAGTGTTGGTGAATTGTATTTATTTATTGTATTTATATTGTATTTTTTATTGTGTGCAGCGCTTTGGTCAACTTTGGTTGTTGTAAGGCGCTTTAGAAATAAAACTTGATTGATTGATTGATTGATTGATTGATTGATTGAGTGAAAACCACCTTTTTTCCCTTTAATTCTGATGGCATATGGTAGCTAATTACCAAGCACTTGTGCTGAAAGTGACTGCTATTTCTCATTTATAACTCTAAACCAGTATAGTTATCAACAACAACTAAGACATTACACATGATCAACATGATTAACACACTCCAGTTGAATATTGCAGGGAAATAAATGAACGATATAAGACAGAATTGGATTTAAACATTTTACCACGTACATCTGTTGCTGAGCTTTGTTCACGCCTGGTTGACGCTATGGCCGACTCGATTTGATAGAAATGCCCCTCCAATCACACCACCAGCTAACGCTAAATTAGCCACTCCCACGAGAACAAAATCTTGGCCAACACAGAGGGGGGAAAAAACTAGTTTAGCTGTGATCCTGAGGCTGGTATACAGCTCACTGTCCACTAGATGTCACTGTTTAACCACACTTATTGCTTTTTGTCCCCTACTCACTGTTACAATGAAGTGATGGTCAGACCACCAAACCTTCACTGACTGTGACATACATGTGATTTCACCTTTTTTGACTTTCCTTTTTATAAAGAAAGTTATTTCCAAAGTTGGATTTGGTTTGTTATTGTGTAATACTATTCATTATATTTCTGAATAGTGATTTGGAAAGTTTCACAAGTTGCTCAAGTAGCTGAGATCAGCAGCCTACATGTGTACTGTATGCTGTTACATTATACTTTAATTGCACGTGTCCCTTCCAGGACAGACACATCTTCAATATGTAGAGCTTATGAGACACAGCTGGAAAGGCCAATTAAATGGACAACGTCAAGGAAACATATTCTGATTCTGCATTTTTGCCATTTTTCACCTGTTGACGGGAACCGTAATAGATGAATAATGACGCCAATAATGACCATAATAGTAGTAACAATAAATAAAGGTATTGCCACAGCTGTTTACGCAACACATTCAGCTGTAAATCTGTGACACGTGTGCTGGGGCCGTCTGTGGTGCTGCTGAACTGAATAGGGGCCTTCAAAGATAAGTACCCCGACTGGGCTTTGCAGTCGGTTGCAATACAGTGGCACGAAACTGGGCAAAAGCAGGCAGCAAGAACTTTCACTAAAGAAGTAAGAACTGAAACTACTTTATTGAACAAACACACACGCGCAAAAACCAACAAACCAAAAAACAGACTAACAACAATCAATAAATGTCAATGATTAACTCTCCAAAAAAATGTAACAATCCAAACACTAGTCCACTAATTCACTGGGCCCCTGTCTCATTTCCCTCTTCCCCCCCCCTCCTCCAGGCCCATCTCCGCCCTCAGCTGCATCGACCTCCTCTTTTTTAGCATAGTTTTAATTTTTTCAACCAGGTATTCCACCATTGTTTTGTGTGTTGACGGGCTCCATCCTTTGGGCCAAATCTTGTCTTCAATGGCCCGGTTATTGATTAGCACACTTTTAGCAGTGACATCTTTTGCGTCTGTAAAATAAAACAAACATTACTGGTGAGATTGTGTGATTTACATGTCATTAAAGGCTTGATGTCAATGGGTCACTCAACTGTTTATTCTCATCCGATCACACTGGTAGAGGAAGTATGCCAGTTGCTGACCACTCAGTCTCTCGTGGCGGCTAATCTGACGTGGAAGAAACGGAAGTATCGCCGCCAGACCTCGGGTTCTGGTTCTGGTTGTGGTGGTGGCATCGGCTCATCCATTCCTGTGGCGTTTCCTCACGCTCTACGTCTCCGGCTTCAGCTGGGGGGGGTGCGTCAAAGACACCTGTGGATGTGGCCGCTGCGATGACGTCATACAGGTCTCCCTGGTGCTCCAGACCGCGCGATGGAGAGGAGTGGGTCGACTCGGTAAATGAAACGTTCTTTTGTTCGAGTTTGGACAGGCGCCCAGTGAAGTTTTCTGCCAGATCTTGAAGTCGCCTCTCAATGGCATCCAGGCGGCGGGAATTTCGGTCCATGGCGCTGTCTAACTCTGCAGATAATTTTTGGGAACACTCGTCGTAGAACCCTGCCAAGAAGGCTTGCTGTTCTCTCCTCCACCCGTCAAGGCCATTGTGCACCACACTCTGGAGCTCGGACATGCCTTGTTTCATTTTAGAAAACTCTGCCTTCATTTTATCCACTGCTATCTCCTCAAAAAGCTTGAGCTCATCCGCGGGGCTCAAGCTGACACGCTCGTCTGGTGTGCACTCCATGTCTGTAACGTAAAAACACAGGTGGTTATTGACACATACTCCAGGTATTACACGCCCAGGTTTACACCCGGACTCAACTGGGACAAAACTAGGTGTAAACTGGGACCAGTTGGTAGGAGGAGGTCCCTTTTGAAATAAAATACTTTTACTTGTAACCCAATGACAAGTGTAGGGAAGAAAAGAGTACACATCATGACACTGATTTGAAGTTAAAATACCTCAAATTAGATTTTTAAAAACATTTTTTTTTTACTTGTAATCGTACCTTTTACTTAGCGCCTAATACGCTGACATAATTGTTCCTGCGTTATAGCTTTTGTTCTATAGCACTATTACAGTATATTTAGATGTTTAGAAAGTTTATTTGTCAAATCAAAGCATTTCATTATGAAAGTCATTCTTTACATGTCGGCTTCATATCAGTCTCGATTTACACCTTGCAAAATGTAATAATAAATTAATGATTATTTATATTTGCACTTTGAGGTTAACCCTAACCTCAAAGTGCTACAAGAGGTGAAAAAATCAGATAAAAACAAAATGAACATTGACATAGTAAACAAGGCTACGTAGAAACTTTAACAGTAACACATTCTATCACTTATACGATAGAAATAAAAGACTCTGGAATAGTAATGTTGTTGGATCCGTTTTTAGGGTCAACCCTAATCCCTGACGTGACTTTCGGGAAGATCTTAATTAAGTCACAGCAATAACCACGTTGTTTGAAATGAAACACACTTTCCAGTGCACTTACCCTGCATTTATTTTGGGGGAAATTACACTGGGTAACAAGTCTATTCAAGAAAAAAGAAAAAAATTATCATCACTGCGCTGATGAAATAACTTTTTTCTCTAATTCAATGTGCTGAACTCAGAAGAGGGACGAAAGTTCACACGCACACACAAACACACAAACACGTTGAGAAAATGACACATTGAACGTAATTCACGATATACATACTGTACCTTAAACTTGAGGTGTTGACTGAGGGTCCTTCACTTTGGTCATTCCTCAACAAACAGCCACCCACTCTTGGGGCCCCTCATTAGCCGATGCTCACAGAGCCTCTAGTGGCTCGGGGGGGGACTGCGGTCACATCTGGCTATGTCGATACTGAATGACTTTTAGAAGCCTTTTATGAATACGCTCGTGTTCTATGAAAGTGTTGTTTATTATTCAATTTTTCCACTTTTATTTTACTTGTTTGTGTGTGTGTCTGTGTTTTGCTAATAAGACAAAGTTCTCATTTCACTATGCTTTCATAGCTCTTTCAACATGTATCTGTATTGTTTCATAAAAAGATGATCTGCTCATTTTTTCAAATCAGGACCATCATGGCTTCAAAATGACTTCGAATCATTCATACCCTGACCTGATTTCCTGCCTGCCTCTACTGGCTGAAACGTGACACTGCACATATTCAAATGAGGTCCATAACTTCGGGGGCCAAAGCCGCTTCTATCCACATACCTAACCCTAACCCTAACCCTAACCCCAAAATGTCAGAAAATTGGAATATGACATGAAATCAATACAAAGAAATATGACTTTTGAATTCATGGTGAAATATGCTGTCCATGGTGCTGAAGCGCATACGTGCGTTTTAAGACGGATACTTAAGGTAAACCCGCATACTTTTATGACATATAGTCATGAAAATTGACTCATTTGTTGGGGATTTTAGAGGCAGGAAGAGAATTAAATATGTTGGCAATTAATATGGTATAAATCAAATGGCCATGATTGGTAACTGCAGTCCGGTATTCGATCCGGTTTATAATGTTTCAGCTTGGCTAAACCTTCTGCAGTTGTAATGAAGGACACCAACTTTAATCCCCCCCCCCCACACACACACACACACAACTAGAGAAGTTATGGAACATTTATTGAACGCTCACAGCATCTCGTTGGAAGTTCCCCAAAACATCCTAATTGGTGGTGGCTCAATTGTCGAGCCAAGTGAGATCCCTGCCCTCTCCGCAAAAAGACTTTCTGTCCACCCATAGTCCCACAACAGCTCTTCCCCAGCCTCAATATCTCGAAGAGCATGAAAGAGGATACTGCACGTTTCCCTTCCGGAAGGTTCAGGTTGTGAACCTTTGGAGCCACGTTGGGTTTTTTACGTGAGTGGTTCAGGCGCCTTCCGTAGGTGTCCAGTGTGGGGTGGCAGCTGCAGGGAAACTGTGTGGCGTCCACACAAAGGCTTTTGCCTGCAGAGTCTTTAAAAATAAAACATATCCAGACTGAAGGAGTTTTTTCCCCTGCGAGGAAGGCATATTCAGTCCATGATAATCACAAATCACATCATTTTTTCGCCGGGGCAACACAGCGACTATGCTAGGGATTTGGAAAACAGAGAAGATTAGACAAACTTATTGGTGGTCATAAAAACTCTGTGAAAGCAATACCAATACCTTTTCCCTTTTCCTCTTCAAACTGCACGATGGCTAGACCACTCCAGCTCTGCTCCATAACCCTGCTGACCATCAGCTGAATGTCCACCTCTGTGTCTTGGGGTGGAGCCCAGGCCTTAAGCACATTGCCAGTGGTTGGTACATTGGTCACCCACTTCTCACTGTCAATCTTGTGTTGCACAGTCGATGGATTTGGTTCAGTACGGGCTCTGTTCTGTGCTTGAGCTGCGGGTAAATAGAAGGAAAAAAATGTTACTCTACACACACACACACACACACACACACACACACACACGTAAAGCACTGAAGACTCACGCATGGTATTTACCTAAAATGTACTTCTCCCGCATCTGTAGCTGCTCAGCTCGCCACTTCTTGTAAAAAGGCCTATAGTTGCTAAACCCGGCTTTCTCGCACGCTGCCTTTGTGGGTGCCTGTGCGTCATGAGTGATTGGGAAGGCACAGAGGAAGTCATTCCAGCGGATGATGGACTGAGTCGCTGGACTGGTGGTGGTACCCTCTCTGGCTGTGTACCTTGACGAAACACAGAGGGTGTTTATTTATTGGTAATTTGTGGCAAGTTTCTGTGACAGATCAATTGACAAAAATTCAATGAAAATGGATTCATTTCAAAGTTTGACACTAACTTTTCTTCAAAACGCCACACGTCAACCGCTGCGTTACTCAGCGCTTCTCCGCCATTCGCCAGGAAGAATGCTTTACATACGTCCTTGCCTGATGTCTCCCTCTGCGCAAAGGTCGGCCTCACATTTCGGAAATAGATTTCCAACATCTGTCAGATGGTCAAAATTACACAAGTTGCCCGGATAGACTTTTTTCATAGTCCGATTAGGTTCATTAGGTCTTCAAATTAATATTGTAGCTATTGTTCCTATAGACAGACCTTAATGTTAGTTTTTTCCTAAAAAACTAACATTAAGGTCTGTCTATAGGAACAATAAAAAAAACAATAGTTTTTTCCTACCTGAAGGTAGGAAAAAACTAACATTAAGGTCTGTCTATAGGAACATAGCTACAGACTTTTTTCATTGTCAGGGAAAGTGTTTCAACCTGCCTGTTCCGTGGATGGGCTCAGCCCGTAGGTGGAACCCCCTGTTGAAAGATGAACTACTGCGCCGTCTGAGTCCGGTACCCGCTCGAGCCAGCTCTGCACCTGTCACATATTCAGAGAATGCGTTAACAATAGTGTCCACACTAGCCACCGCGTCTCATTTTCCACAGTAAAAAAGAAAAGCACTGTTGCAAATGAAACTTGAATCGTTCATGTCACTCAGTGTCAATTTCACACACACACACACACACACACACACACACACACAGCGTAACAAATGCACACAAATAGATACTTACAGTCAAATCAGATATTGCTTTGGAGCTGAAATGGTAACGTCTCATCAGTAGCACCTGACAGTATCGCCTGTAGTCTGTGGTCTCACGGTTGGAAAGTGATTTATTCTCCTTCACTTTGTCCTCTATACACAACATGTCACCAATGGCTGCCTGCAGCACATCCACCTCTTTACGACTGTAAAAGCAGCAAAGACATACACGTGTTGACAGATATTCAAACCCGAGTGCTCCCTTCGCTGACCTGTCTTGCACCAACGCGACAGGTTCATTGGGGTCGTGTCCCGCTTGGTGAATGTCGTCAATGGTCGATTCCCTCCACATGCCCCAGCCATAAAGTGCCTGTAAACAAACAGAAAAGTAAAGAAAATTATCCCAATTATTCCAAAAATGACCTCTCCCATAGAGTTATAAAGGCTCCTGCCCTCCCTCTGAAATGATGTCATTACACCCCACCTATTCTTAAACTACAGTCATCATCTACCGCTTACATGTTCACTCACATGGTGGTACAGGGGCAAGGCGTAACACGTTGGGAATGAATAGTGGAGATGGACATTGCGCCTGCGGACTCGTCTCCAGCTATGAAGCCGAGTTATTGGTCAGAAACACCTGTCTGGAGGATTAACCTAGCGTGTATGTTTTTGGTGGATGGGGGAAACCTGAGTAGCCACAGGCGAAGAAGACATGCAACTCACTCTTCTTTAAGACGATAGACGTCGGCCAAGGGATTATACAAGGTATCCCATCTTGTCCACAAGAAAGGTTTGTGTATTTTTCCCCCCCGTTTCAAGGAACCTGGGTCTGGCCCACATATAATACTCGTTCAGCATCTGAATAGTTACCAAACAAAAAGAACACAATATTTGTTTTCTCAATAGCCTTGCACTTCAAATGTTCAGTCTGCTGTCCACAATATCCAGTGGTACAGAAAATGATAAGTGCTGCTTTGACCCAGCGGGCAGCAAAAAACCTTGCCATTTCCGTGGATGCCGTTACGTGGTATGTCGCTCCCCCAGTTCTAAGGTCCACTCCACCCTGCCCGTCATCTGCCCGGTTCTGCCAGTCCTGCACCTGAAATGAATGGACAGCATTAATTGTCAATTAACAATTGCACTTTTATGCATGTTGCAGTGTATGTTTAACGCAGTGTATGTAATGGTCATGTTCCCCAAATTGGGAATTGGACTTATCACACTTGTTTTGACTTGTGTTTGAGTAAAATACAATGCGGTTTTCTGTAGTATTATTTGAGCACAACATAGTTAGTTAAAAACATCGTTTTTAAAATGGACCAAGTCTGTTTTTTTTCCCTGGAACATGTTCATTCTGAATCAGTTCGTTGTACGTGTTATGACTTTTCTTTGCTATAACAACTTACAGTTAGTTGTGAAACGGCTGCAGAGCTAAGGCCACATTCATGCAGCAGCAGAGCCACGCAATAACGTCTGAACATAGTCATCTCTTTGGTGGTCACAGTCTCACTTCCAGCCATTCTTTTTGCAATCTTGAGCATCTGCTCTTGTGCTCCAGGTACAATGTCAGGTTGACTGCCCCGGAGCCATCGACCCACGCAGTTGCTGTTCTCTGCCCTGGAGTCACACAGAATTGTAGATAGTTGTTTCTCAGGGTTAACGTCAAATATAAACCCCAAGCTTAGCCCTAATGACAGTGTTATTACACTACTGGTATGGTGCTGTTTTGGGAAAAGTGTGACAGCAAAGTATATATATATATATATATATATATATATATATATATATTGTATTTTTTTTTATTGTGTGCAGCGCTTTGGTCAACTTTGGTTGTTGTAAGGCGCTTTAGAAATAAAACTTCATTGATTGATTGAGTGAAACAACCTTTTTTCCCTTTAATTCTGATGGAATATGGTAGCTAATTACCAAGCACTTGTGCTGAAAGTGACTGCTATTTCTCATTTGTAACTCTAACCAGTATAGTTATCAACAACAACTAAGACATTACCAGTGTTGGGAACGTTACTTTAAAAAGTATTAGTTATAGTTACTCACTACTTGTTCCAAAAGTAACTGAGAGGAGGAGCAGGGGGAGCAGGAGGAGGAGGAGGGGAGTAGGAGGAGCAGGAGGAGCAGGAGGAGGGGGGGAGTAGGAGGAGCAGGGGAGCAGGAGGAGCAGGAGGAGCAGGGGAGCAGGGGGAACAGGAGGAGGAGCAGGGGGAGCAGGGGGAGCAGGAGGAGGAGCAGGGGAGAGGAGGAGGAGCAGGGAGAGGGGAGCAGGAGGAGCAGGGGGAGCAGGGGGAGCAGGAGGAGGAGCAGGAGGAGCAGGAGGAGGAGCAGGGGGAGCAGGGGCAGCAGGAGAAGCAGGGGAGCAGGAGGAGGAGCAGGAGGAGCAGGAGGAGCAGGGGAGGAGCAGGTGGAGCAGCAGGAGCAGGGGGAGCAGGAGGAGCAGGTGGAGCAGGAGGTGGAGCAGGAGGAGGAGCAGGGGAGCAGGGGGAGCAGGTGGAGCAGGAGGAGCAGGGGGAGCAGGGGGAGGAGCAGGGGGAGCAGGAGGAGCAGGTGGAGCAGCAGGGGGAGCAGGGGGAGCAGGGGAGCAGGAGGAGCAGGTGGAGCAGCAGGGGAGCAGGGGGAGCAGGTGGAGCAGTCAGGGGGCAGCAGGGGGAGCAGGGGGAGCAGGAGGAGCAGGTGGAGCAGCAGGGGAGCAGGGGGAGCAGGTGGAGCAGGTGGAGCAGGTGGAGCAGGTGGAGCAGGAGGTGGAGCAGGAGGAGGAGCAGGGGGAGCAGGAGGAGGAGCAGGGGGAGCAGGAGGAGCAGGGGGAGAGGAGGAGCAGGTGGAGGAGGAGGCAGGTGGAGCAGGAGGTGGAGCAGGAGGAGGAGCAGGGGGAGCAGGTGGAGCAGGGGGGGAGCAGGAGGAGCAGGTGGAGCAGGAGGAGCAGCAGGAGGAGCAGGTGGAGGAGCAGGAGGAGCAGGAGGAGCAGGTGGAGCAGGGGAGCAGGAGGAGCAGGTGGAGGAGCAGGAGGAGGAGCAGGTGGAGCAGGAGGAGGAGCAGGGGAGCAGGGGAGCAGGTGGAGCAGGAGGGGGAGCAGGAGGAGCAGGTGGAGCAGGGGAGCAGCAGGAGGAGCAGGTGGAGGAGCAGGTGGAGCAGGAGGTGGAGCAGGAGGAGGAGCAGGGGGAGCAGGGGGAGCAGGAGGAGCAGGAGGAGGAGCAGGTGGAGCAGGAGGAGCAGGAGGAGGCTTGACCTTAAATAGTCATATTCCACATTATATATTCCAGAAATCTATTGAGTGGGGTGAAATCTGGAATACTTTTCAAATATATATTTTGGTCAAAATGGAATATCCATATTACAAATTCTAATATTTCTTTTTCTACAGATTTCCACATTTACTGTTGTTTTTTTTTTGTAATATTATTGTAATATATTTTGCAATAGTAATATTTCCTTTTTAAGGAAGTGCGATGATGTGCGATGACGTGAGTTAAAGAGCAGACAGAATGGCGCCACTGCATGTGCTGCTGGAGTACACCTGCTAAAAGGTAAGTTTATTGATTACAAATTGCATTTTATCACAACTATGTTTTACTGTACACGTATAATGATACGCAACTGTATGTTTGGCTTATTTTGTTGGCTCTTTCTGTAAAAGTCTATGCCATGCTGTGGCGAGTCAATATCACGCTCTTTAAACTCTAAACCCCCACCTGAACAGAGCACATTTTCTCCAGTGTGCCCGTCCCCAAAGATGCCTGTGCCCCCCCAGACACAAATCTCAAAAAGCTGGTGTGGTACTGCGTTCCGTGAAAAAAAGATTTTGTCGTGGTGCGCCAGGAGGGAGACGAGGTGGGCTCTCTACGTTTACGCACGTCTGCCTTTAAGGTTAGATCGTGGGCTCAAACGGGTTGTAGTTTAGCCACTTAAATGCTACGTAGACTTGGCAGATTGGGTCTGATATGCAGTTGGTCTGTCCCTGAACTTTCTGCACACACGACACGGTAACAGGTGTCTCATGTGTGTCTTTACGCACATGAGGAGGAACAAAATCCGCGCTGTGCCAATGGCCTCGCGCTCTCTCCAATCTCTCCCCGCACCCCCACGGGTCTGGCGAAGTTTTAGAAGCCAAGCTGCAGAAAATGTGCTCGGTTGAGGTGGGGTTAAGAGGTTAGGGCAGAGGCAAAACTCAGAGGATTAGGGCTTATTTGAAAAGACTTATTTTTTGTTTGTTCTTGAAGGTGGAAAGCTCAAGTAATGCAGTCAAGTCCCAAGAGCGGATGTCACCAAACTCCATTTTATGAAGGTGAATTTTGGTTGAATTTCATATGCTTTTCCAATTCACTCCTGTCACAGATGCTCTCCCAAAGAGGGGGAGAAAGGGGCGGTTTCTCATCATCGCGGGAGCACATGGGCTCCCGCAAAACCTATACCTGGTACAAAGCGGGTGAAAGAGCCATTCGGCTGACACGCGCCTGCATGTGGAAAAGAGCCTCATGTGTCTCTCGCATACCATGTAAATTTAAAATTCAAAACCTCTATTTTTCCACAGAAAAGTCCAGTTCCACAGTCTGCCCCGGGGAATCAACTCGACTGGTCAAAAAGGCCTAGCGCTGGAGAGTAAAAAAGAAAAAGAATCCCAAAGCATATATCACTCAGAGGGACACCCAGAGGGAGAGAAGAGTGACAGTGACTAGGGCTTTCCTCCATGGCTCATTAAATCAGTTATGTTTCGTAACACACTGACACACTGATGACTTCTATATTAATTACTTTCAAGGTGCTGACTGCATTCCCAAAAAATTGGATTAAGTCCAAAACTTTGTCTAATGACATTTCACACAATGCATGTCTGATGTTAGTTTCTCTGCCCTCAGTGTTTGCAGATGCAAAGTACAAGGGATTTTCATATGCTTTTCCAATTCACTCCTGTCACAGATGCTCTCCCAAAGAGGGGGAGAAAGGGGCGGTTTCTCATCATCGCGGAGCACATGGGCTCTATTTACTGGTCGGTCCCAAAACCTATACCTGGTACAAAGCGGGTGAAAGAGCCATTCGGCTGACACGCGCCTGCATGTGGAAAAGAGCCTCATGTGTCTCTCGCATACCATGTAAATTTAAAATTCAAAACCTCTATTTTTCCACAGAAAAGTCCAGTTCCACAGTCTGCCCCGGGGAATCAACTCGACTGGTCAAAAGGCCTAGCGCTGGAGAGTAAAAAAGAAAAAGAATCCCAAAGCATATATCACTCAGAGGGACACCCAGAGGGAGAGAAGAGTGACAGTGACTAGGGCTTTCCTCCATGGCTCATTAAATCAGTTATGTTTCGTAACACACTGATGACTTCTATATTAATTACTTTCAAGGTGCTGACTGCATTCCCAAAAATTGGATTAAGTCCAAAACTTTGTCTAATGACATTTCACACAATGCATGTCTGATGTTAGTTTCTCTGCCCTCAGTGTTTGCAGATGCAAAGTACAAGGGATTTTCATATGCTTTTCCAATTCACTCCCGTCACAGATGCTCTCCCTGTCTCCGATCAGAGTTCAGCTGTCTCCGATCAGAGAATGTGGCAAAGGAGTAGAAAAAGAGCAGAGGCATTTTATTCTGGCAACTGTCGCCACGGCGGCACGAATGCTCCAGTGTCTGTCCACTTTGGTTCAACTTCCCCATCTTTATGCCAACTTTGTAGCCGAGCAGTATGTTAGTGTTTTTGCAATTTCGCTGCCTAATACAAATGTAACCAATACATAGTGTCTCTGGCATACCATGTGATCGCCACACTTACATGTGACATTATAAGCCTTACTGTGCTACATTCACAGTAAAAGAAGTTGAAAATGAAAGAAAAAAATGGAGTGTGGCTTTCCTTCACTAGTCGTAAGTTGATGTTCATTTGAAAAAAGGCTCTGGCTAAAGCACACTGTAAACTCAAACTGACTTATTTTTGCAGGATATTATTGTACATTTGTGTTGTTGTTGTTTTCTATTCCTTATTTGTCCCAAGAAAACTGAGACACAATACAGATACTTACCCATGGACACCTGACTTTTTCAGGTGAGGGTGGGATCAATGCTTTTCAATGAATAAAGCCAGAAGCTCACAATTTCCGACTGGCAATTACCTCTTTTGGCAAAAAGGAAGAAATGATCCACCCAAAAAACGAGAAAACTTGTGCGCCACAGTGGCTAGCAGCGATCATCCTGACAAGGAGTTGGACATATATATTGAGACTCGGAAGAGGAGCAACTCATTGTCCACGATTAATTAATAATGTTTCACTGTTTTTAACCTCATGTTACTTTAGAAAATTAGGCTTGAAGCTGAGGAATTGTGTTTGGCGGGGGAGACGGTGGAGCCACAGGAAGACCTCAACTCACTGATGGATATAAGGCACACAAAAAAAATGCAGTGAGTCCAGATGTTATATTTTTTTCATACTGTAAAAACTGTTCAACAAGAGGCTTTGATTTTTCAGTTAATATTATTTTTTAATCTCCCTTCAAGGAAACAAATGAGTCCTATTTCATTGTCTTAGAACTACTGGTGTTTTGGAGCATTATTACAGGATGAAGTGCAGGAAGCAGATTCCTGAAGATGTCACCAAGTTAAATTTAAAATTTGTGAGACATTTTATCTGAGCTAATCAGTGAGGGGCTGAATGATCTCAACTAAAGGACTGCTGTACGTGTGTGTGTGTATATATATATATATATATATATATATATATATATATATATAGCCTGGAGGGTGAAGGCATCAGTGGTCGTTGGGGCACTCGGGCAGTGACCCCTAAACTGGAGGAGTGGCTGCAGCAGATCCCAGGAAACATATCAGACATCTCAGTCCAAAAAGTGCAGTTCTAGGAACAGCAAAGATACTGCGCAGAACCCACAGGCTTAGAACAAGAGACTTCCCGCGGTGGGTGAGGACAAGTTTTTTTTTAAATTCTTATTAAAATAATAATAAAAGAGAAGCAAAGAGTGCATCCCGAGACCAAAATCAAATCCCCTACCTGGTAGGACAAATGTTGAGTTTATTTCCTCAGAGATATTTTAAAATCCATTAATGATGCTTCTCTTTTACTTTTAGTGCAGTGAAGTTCTTCATGTTTGGTGTTATGCACGCACTATCAAATTTGCTAGCCATGTAAAGATGGGTCGAAGAAAACTCGCGATTTTCTTAATGAAATGTATAGTAGATGTTTGTTTCCAGCCATTTCCCAGCCCACCAGAGTGACAAGTACAAGTGCGACGTTAATTGATAACATTTTTTCGAATGATATGAATAATACTCTATACAACGGTTTACTGGCTTGCGACATAACTGATCACTTGCCTGCATTTACTGTTATTGGAGCCAAACCTATCAATAATAGGAACATGCAGGAATTGAAATATATTCGGATTAGATCAGAGAAGGAGATTGACTTGTTTAGAAATGATTTGATTAAACAAGACTGGGAAGAAGTGTATGTGGCAGAAGTAAATGTTGCCTATGAAAAATTCTTAAACACTTATGTAAACCTGTACAATGCAAATTGTCCTGTAAAAATATGTAAGAAGAACACGTTTGCAAAAAAGCCATGGATAATAAGTGGGCTACAGAAAGCATGCAAAAAGAAAAACAAACTATATAGGGATTACATGAAATATCGAACAAAAAGGCACGAGACTAAATATAAAGAATATAAGAATAAGTTGACGATGATAATGAGGAAAGCAAAAAAAGATTTTCAAAATAAATTAAATGACAACAAAAATAATATGAAGGAAACGTGGAAAACCCTAAATAAGGTAATCAAGCCAAATGCCCAGTGTAATAATCTACCCAAATGTTTTATGCATAATGGAAAAGTATTGAAAATCAAACTGAAATAGCAGACGAGTTCAACTCCTTCTTTGTCAATGTGGGGCCAAATATTGCTAAACAAATTGTAAACCCAAACCACAAGGAAACAAGATGTAACGTGGCAGCAGCTGGTGGAAGTAAAACTCTTCAATCATTGTTTCTTAGTGAAATAACAGAATATGACATTCTAGACATTGTGCGGAAACTCAAAACCAAAACCTCAATAGACTGTGATGGAATAGATATGTTTATTGTAAAAAAGACAGTTGATTGTATTCTCAAACCACTTTCCTACATTTTCAATCTCTCCTTTATCTCTGGTGTCTTTCCTCAAAAAATGAAAACAGCAAAGATAATACCAATATTTAAAAATGGGGACAAGCACATGTTTAACAATTATAGACCCATATCCATACTTTCACAGTTTTCAAAAATTATTGAGAAATGGTTCACAATCAAATTGGATTCCTTTCTAGAAGAAAAAAACATATTATTTGATTATCAATATGGGTTTAGATCCAACAGATCCACCTCTGCTGCACTGATACATTTTACTGAAGAAGTCCTCGCTGCTATTGACCACTCACAGTACATGGTGAGCGTCTTTCTGGATTTAAAGAAAGCATTCGACTCAGTGAACCATGAACTTCTGTTGTCTAAGTTGCAGGACTATGGCATAAGAGGACATGTGTTTAAATGGCTGGAAAGCTACCTGCAAAACAGACAACAGTATGTTCAATTCGATCAACTAAACTCAAAACATGAAACTGTGGTATGTGGAATCCCACAGGGCTCCATAATCGGCCCAAAACTTTTTATTTTATTCATAAATGACATCTACGAAGCAACAAAGAGAATGGGCTTTCTATTGTTTGCAGATGACACAACCGTTTATAAATCAGGAAGTGACCTCGATGCATTATTATCTTGTGTAAGCACTGAAATGGCAAATTTAAAAAAATGGTTCGACCAAAACAAATTATTATTAAATTGGGAAAAAACCAAATATATGATTTTTGGGACAAGGAAAATTGAGGGAATGTTAACATCACTATTGACAATTCAATGATTGAAAGAGTTACCAAGATTAAATTTCTGGGAGTTATGTTGGATACTAAATTCAGCTGGAAGCCACATATTGAATATATTCGAACAAAAGTGAGTAAATGTATAGGTATTTTGCATAAAGTTAAATATGTTCTTGATGAGGCTTCCTTATTTCTTTTATATTCTTCATTAATTGTCCCTTACTTTACATATTGTATCGAGGTCTGGGGAAACGCATGCAAAAGTGTAATAGATCGAATGTTTTTGCTACAAAAAAGGCTGTGAGAATTATAAGTCATAAAGGCTCTAGAGAACATACTAACGACCTTTTTGTGAAGCTGAAACTATTAAAATTTAAAGATCTTGCTAATTTAAAAATTTTACAGACCATGTGGAAAATTAAGCACAAGTTGGTACCAGAACATATTTACAAGAAATTGACCTTGATCACAGACGACACAAGGCGAAGGGGAAACTTTTGTGTACCGTTCTCCCGAATCTCATTAAGACAGAGGGGTTTCTTGGTTGCTGGGGTGAGATTATGGAATGCATTAAAGGACACATTAAAATGTTCTCAAACAATAGATACATTTAAAAATATGTTTAAGGAGATGCAGATGGAGAAATATAAAAAAACATAACTTGTATGTTGAAAATTGTCACAATAATTGATTTTTGTAATACATGAGTGTCACAAATTTGTTTAACTGATCACCCGCCGATTTGGTCATCGGCTTTTTGTTGTTGTTGTAACTATTACAAAGGGGCATGGACAATAAGACAATGTCTTCATCATGCTCCTTTTCACCATGTACTGTTTATATTAATGTATGACCTTGTAAAGAAAAAACATGAACATGGATGAATAAAAAAAAAAAAAAAAAAAAAAAAAAAAAAAAAAAAAGATGGGAGGGATGGTCTGACCCTTCTTTCATTTCCATTAAATAAATGCCATTCTTATTTCTATTTTTACAGGATCGTCACTGAGGGCCATCAAATTGCTCCTACAAATGGTATGTCGTCTGAAAGTTACCCCTCGCTTGTTTAAACTGTTGCACTGTTTTTATATATTCTACAGGATCGTTCTAATTGTCTGCACTTAATGTGACTCATGCCGTGACATTTAATTTAATTAATGTATGGTATGTTGTCACATAGAGTGCAGGCAAACATTTTCAACATGACTCGTAATTGTTTCACTGTTTCATAGTTTCATAGTTTCTATAGAATTCCTAGTTTCTGGCAAAATGGATCCATTAATGGGTTATGTATGGCTTGTAGTTTTATGGCTTTTGGATGGATGGATGGATGGATGGATCTTTTCAATGTTTTCATAGGTTCCAAAGGATTGTTCTACTTTCCTGCACTCCAATGTCCATCAGGGCGATTGTTTAATGTAATTAACAACCGTCATGATGAACATCGAGGGCGGGTTTCACAATCATTCTCTTGTTGTTGTAATTGTTTCACTGTTTTCATAGTTTCTATAGAAATATTCTCTTTTCCTGCACGACAGCGCCATCCATGGATCATGTGTATAATAATCATGATTTCATGAATGGTTCTGTGTTGCAGGTAAACTTGTTCCCGTGACTCCCTTGTGCACTGTGTTCATATGTTCTATAAGAGTTTTCTGCTCTTATGGTCCATCCATGGATTATGTAAATATAACAAATCATAATATCATAAATGGACCTGAGGGGCAGGATACCTTTTCAACATGTAAAGATGGGAGGGATGGTCTGACCCTTCTTTCATTTCCATTAAATAAATGCCATTCTTTGTCTCTTATTTCTATTTTTACAGAATCTTCACTGAGGGCCATCAAATTGCTCCCACAAATGGTATGTCGTGTGAAAGTTACTTTGAAAGAGGACGTGAAAGAGCTAAACTTTAGAGGGAGACATTTTTTCATACGACTCGCTTGTTAAAACTGTTTTTATATATTCTACAGGATCGTTCTAATTGTCTGCACTTAACGTGACTCATGTGTTTACATTTAATGTAATTAATGTAAGGCATGTTGTCACATGGAGTGCAGGCAAACATTTTCAACATGACTCGTAATTGTTTCACGGTTTCTATAGAATTCCTAGTTTCCGGCAAAACAGATCAATTAATGGGTTATGTAAATATAACAATCATAATCTCATAATTGGTTCTGTGTTGAAGGTAAACTTGTTCACATCGCTCTTCTGTTGTTGTAATTTTTTTAATGTTTTCACAGGTTCCAAAGGATCGGTGGAGTTTCCTGAACTCCATGTGCATCATGTCATTAGTTTAATGTAATTAACCATTGGTATGATGAACATTGAGGGCAGGTTTCACAGTCATTTCTATAGAAATATTCTCTTTTCCTGCACGACAGAGCCATCCATGGATCATGTGTATAATAATCATGGTTTCATGAATGGTTCTGTGTTGCAGGTAAACTTGTTCCCGTGACTCCCTTGTGCACTGTGTTCATATGTTCTATAGGAGTTTTCTGCTCTTATGGTCCATCCATGGATTATGTAAATATAACAAATCATAATATCATAAATGGACCTGAGGGGCAGGATACCTTTTCAACATGTAAAGATGGGAGGGATGGTCTGACCCTTCTTTCATTTCCATTAAATAAATGCCATTCTTTGTCTCTTATTTCTATTTTTACAGAATCTTCACTGAGGGCCATCAAATTGCTCCCACAAATGGTATGTCGTGTGAAAGTTACTTTTGAAAAAATGTCTCCCTCTAAAGTTTAGCTCTTTCACGTCCTCTTTCATACGACTCGCTTGTTAAAACTGTTGCACTGTTTTTATATATTCTACATATCACCCGTATGTTAGAACTCAAATGCAACGCAGGGAGGAGTAGATGGGAACTGAAATATCTGAATAGGCCAGGATAAGCAGGCACCAAACAAAACAAAGAAGTCCTACATCCCCAATAGGACTTGTTATAATTCAGACAGGAATAAATGTTATTTATTCAGACAGGAACAGAAGACAGATCTCTGGACAACCAGAATCAGAATCTCTCAGAAATATCACAGGGCTTGAAAGTCTCTCTTCGCAGGTTGACAATCTAGCAAGAGACTGACTGAACTGAGGAGTATATATACCCTCCCCCGACTTGACGAGTGAATGAGGTGCAGCTGTGCATAGGAAAACGGGGCAAGCAGGAAAACATGAACCGGAACGGGCCAAATCAAGGAGCAGGGAGTGAACCAGGATGTAAACAATAACAAACTAAGCAGAATCATGACACTACAGGATCGTTCTAATTGTCTGCACTTAATGTGGCTCATGTCTTACATTTAATTTAATTAATGTAGGGTATGTTGTCACATGGAGTGCAGGCAAACATTTTCAACATGACTCGTAATTGTTTCACGGTTTCTATAGAATTCCTAGTTTCTAGTTTCCAGCAAAACAGATCCATTAATGGGTTATGTAAATATAACAATCATAATCTCATAATTGGTTCTGTGTTGAAGGTAAACTTGTTCACATCGCTCTTCTGTTGTTGTAATTTTTAAAATGTTTTCACAGGTTCCAAAGGATCGGTGGTTTCCTGAACTCCATGTGCATCATGTCATTAGTTTAATGTAATTAACCATTGGTATGATGAACATTGAGGGCAGGTTTCACAGTCATTTCTATAGAAATATTCTCTTTTCCTGCACGACAGAGATCATGTATATAATAATCATGGTTTCATGAATGGTTCTGTGTTGCAGGTAAACTTGTTCCCGTGACTCCCTTGTGCACTGTGTTCATATGTTCTATAAGAGTTTTCTGCTCTTATGGTCCATCCATGGATTATGTAAATATAACAAATCATAATATCATAAATGGACCTGAGGGGCAGGATACCTTTTCAACATGTAAAGATGGGAGGGATGGTCTGACCCTTCTTTCATTTCCATTAAATAAATGCCATTCTTTGTCTCTTATTTCTATTTTTACAGAATCTTCACTGAGGGCCATCAAATTGCTCCCACAAATGGTATGTCGTGTGAAAGTTACTTTGAAAGAGGACGTGAAAGAGCTAAACTTTAGAGGGAGACATTTTTTCATACGACTCGCTTGTTAAAACTGTTGCACTGTTTTTATATATTCTACAGGATCGTTCTAATTGTCTGCACTTAAGGTGACTCATGTTTTACATTTAATGTAATTAATGTAAGGTATGTTGTCACATGGAGTGCAGGCAAACATTTTCAACATGACTCGTAATTGTTTCACTTTCATAGTTTCTAAGAATTCCTAGTTTCTAGTTTCCGGCAAAACAGATCCATTAATGGGTTATGTAAATATAACAATCATAATCTCATAATTGGTTCTGTGTTGAAGGTAAACTTGTTCACATCGCTCTTTTTTTGTTGTAATTTTTAATTTTAATGTAATTAACTATTGGTATGATGAACATGAGGGCAGGTTTCACAGTCATTTCTATAGAAATATTCTCTTTTCCTGCACGACAGAGCCATCCATGGATCATGTATATAATAATCATGAATCCATGAATGGGTCTGTGATGCAGGTAAACTTGTTCCCGTGAATATGTGAATATAATAATCTTTTTTTCTGTGAATGGGCTTGTGATGCAGGTAAACCTTTGTCTTTGTCTACTGTGTTCGTAGGTTCCAAAGGATCTTTGTAGTTTCCGGCACTTTGAGACCACCCATATATCATGTGAATATATTAATCATGACTTATGAGTGGGCTCGTGATGCAGGTTAACTTGTTCACATCACTCTTTTGTTGTTGTAATCCAATGTCCAATGTCCATCAGGGCGATTGTTTAATGTAATTAACAAACGTCATGATGAACATCGAGGGCGGGTTTCACAATTACTCTCTTGTTTTTGTAATTGTTGCACTGCTCTGTTTGTATTTGCATATCTTATTTTTTCCAGTGTTCATTAATTATGCTTCTCTTTTACTTTTATTACACTGAAGTTATTGATGTTTGGTTTATTCCATGCCCTACTGACTTTTCTAAACAGCTAAATATAGGCGGGGTGGTTTGAGCTTTCATTTCCATTAAATAAATATTTCCATTATTTTATATTTTTGTTTACAGGATTTTCTACGGTGTGCCATCTGGCGGCTGTTCATCACCTGCTGCGGACACTTATTAACCTGAACTTCACATCATCCTATTACTTCATGTTTCATTGCCTTAATGTTGGTACAGTCCTATAAGACAACGTCTGCTGTGATATTGGGCTGTACAAAACCATTGATTGGACCCCCAAACCAATTGACCCCCAAGCTTGTCTGACTCCTCTAACAAGCTCAGCTGAGCCCAATCCTAACTGTCTGCTCTCCCCAACCAATTTTAAATAGTTGTTACACTTTTGTCAAAATAAACACATCTAAATCTTCTTATTGTCTTGGTTTCCTTGTGCCCTGGTGATCTGAACACAAGGGGTGATACACAACCAAGAGTGCCAGAGTCACCAGCTGTTACAGCAAACAATTATATATAATAAGACATCACCCAAAGTGAGTTTCATCCCTCTACTCCTGTGTTTAAATGGTTGGTTTAGAACACAAGCTATTCTGCATATGATAACCAGCAAAACTAGGACCTCAGATATTGCAGTGGTATCAGATTCATCACCTGACACTATATTAAGGGATTTAAAACCCATTTAACCTCTGCAATTCAAGGTTTTGACCTTAAAATAGTCATCTTCCACATTCCAAATTCCATCTTCCACATTCCAGAATTACATCTATTGAGTGAGGTGAAATCTGGAATATTTTAAAATATATATTTTGGGGATGTTTCACACCATGCACAGTCACACAATCTTGCCTCATATTTGACATCAACACAGGCTGTAAGCAGTCAAAGTTGGATAACTCTAGCTGTATTTTTGGCCGAAAGTGAGGGGGAAAAGACACATGTGAAGGCCTCCATTGGTTTGGATCAGACAAACTGATCCCATTTTAAAGGGTCTTCCAAGGGAGTCAGAGTGACCAGCTGTTACACCAAACATCACACATACACAGACATTACCCACACCAAGTTTCATCCCTTTAGTCAATTGTTTATGCAAATGAGAGAAAAGACACTGGTCAAGGCCCATATTTCTCTCTATGGGACAGTCTGACCACTTTTTAAAGGGTCTGCCAAGAGTGCCAGAGTCACCAGCTGTTACAGCAAACAATTATATATAATAAGACATCACCCAAAGTGAGTTTCATCCCTCTACTCCTGTGTTTAAATGGTTGGTTTAGAACACAAGCTATTCTGCATATGATAACCAGCAAAACTAGGAACTCAGATATTGCAGTGGTATCAGATTCATCACCTGACACTATATTAAGGGATTTAAAACCCATTTAACCTCTGCAATTCAAGGTTTTGACCTTAAAATAGTCATCTTCCACATTCCAAATTCCAGCTTCCACATTCCAAATTCCAGCTTCCACATTCCAAATTCCACCTTCCACATTCCAGAATTACATCTATTGAGTGAGGTGAATTCTGGAATATTAAATTAAATTTAACCCCTTAGTCTTTGGAGTAGGGCAATTTCCTTTGCACTATTGACTCAGACCTCACTCACGATGAACATATCCAAATTGTAGCCTCCTAGCTTTAGCCAAATTTTAATAATAAAAAAAAAGCAAATGTTTCAGGTTTTGGCGGGAAAAAGGCCAAAATTTTGTCTTTTTTGCTCTTATTCAAATTTGGTTTAAGTTAGGAGCCTGCAATTTGAGTTGGTATATCAGGAGTGGGTGCTGAGTCAGTGTTCCGACCGTCAGACCTCTACGTATTATCATTTTCAAATGATTGCAAAAAAGACATGGAAATGTGACGATAAGGAGACCTGAAATGTAGCCGTTGCTTTTTCTCAATAGCCACCCCATCTTTAACCCTAGGGACACCAAAATCGGCACAGACAATGTCCAGAGGGCTCTCTACCATAAACCAGTGCTTGATTTTGGCTAGAACCCCAGGAGAGTTAATTGGATGTCTGAAATCTTGCCAAAAAAATGGAGTAAGGCTCAACTTCCCTGAGACCATCGTCCCAGCTAAATGAGAAATACAATTCCATTTTTTTTCTACATAGTTTTGACACCTGATCTGAACAAATGTTGTCAAGGGTCGTAAGACGAGTCTGGCGATATGTGTTATTTGCCCGCCGCGCCTACGGTTTTCGATAGGCGGGGCTTCAAAGATTTGCCATTTTTATGATTTATAGGCTCATTAAAGGGTCACATTTTTTCCGATTGACTTGAAATTCACCGGACACTGCTCTAATTAGGTCCTGAATCAGATTCTCACATTTGGAGACCAACAGACTTAAGGTTAGCTGTTTGGCTTCCTATTGCTCGGAATGAGACGCATCCAAAACATTTCAATAGAACACAGTATGACGTTTGACATATCCAAAAACTGGGTATGAAATCGGGGCCTGAGAGCTGATTGCAATGATGTAAACCAAATTCCAGAATTACATCTATTGAGTGAGGTGAATTCTGGAATATCTTAATTTAACCCCTTAGTCTTTGGAGTAGGGCAATTTCCTTTCCTCCTAGTATGCTTCAACAAGGGGACTATGGCTCATGTCCAGGATCCGTCTGTGTGTGTGTTGTTTTGGCTATGAATGCAGTTACATTAGATATGATTTGAACAAATTCACTCAACTAATATTTGTGCTACTTCATGACTTCTAAATGACTTTAAAATATAACCATTTATAACCCGTCCTGTCTCCCCGCCTGCCTCCCTCTACTGGCTGAAACGTGAAATGCTCATATGCAAATGAGGGCCAAGCAGCAGCAGGGCCAAAGCAACTTTTATCCACATACCTAACCCTAACCCTAACCCTAACCCTAACCCTAACCCTAACCCTAACCCTAACCCTAACCCTTAAAACCATAAACCTGGCGCTAACCTTAAAACCATAAACCTGGTGCTAACGTTAGTTTCCTTATTTTAACCTCAACTCTACCTAACCTTAATCCTGACCCTAACCCTAAACATAACAACCCTAACCCTAACCTTAAACCCAAAACTAACCCTAACCTTAAAACCATAAAACTAACCCTAACCTTAAAACCATAAACCTGGCCCTAACCTTAGTTTCCTTATCTTAACCTCAACTCTACCTAACCTTAATCCTGACCCTAACCCTAAACATAACAACCCTGACACTAACCTTAAAACCCGAAACTAACCCTAACCTTAAAACCATAAACCTGGCGCTAACCTTAAAACCATAAACCTGGCGCTAACGTTAGTTTCTGAATCCTAACCTCTACCTCAAACCTGGCCCTGACCTTAATCCTGACCTTCTTCTTTTCACTTATCGAACCATAACCTCCCACCTTAACCTTTTAATTAGCCTAACACCTAACCCAAACCCTGACCACAGCCTCTAACCTGAACTTTAACCCCTACCTTAACCCCAACCCAAAACCCGAACCCCAATTGTGGCTGGTGGTGGCCACCCCGTCAAACCTGGGAAGCTAAGCAGGGACAGGCCTGGTCAATACTTGGATGGGAGACCGTTAGTGAGTGAGTGAGTGGTTGGTGGTGGCAACCCCGTCAACCTGGGAAGCTAAGCAGGGACGGGCCTGGTCAATACTTGGATGGGAGACCGTTAGTGAGTGAGTGAGTGGTTGGTGGTGGCAACCCCGTCAAACCTGGGAAGCTAAGCAGGGACGGGCCTGGTCAATACTTGGATGGGAGACCGTTAGTGAGTGAGTGAGTGGTTGGTGGTGGCAACCCCGTCAAACCTGGGAAGCTAAGCAGGGACGGGCCTGGTCAATACTTGGATGGGAGACCAAGTATTTTTACCTTTTTTACACCTTAAATCTTTTTATCTTTGTTATTTTATCTTTTTGATTTCACTAACATTGTATGTCTGATTAGTTTATAACATTGAACTTAACTAAAAGAAAAGAAAACAACTAAACGAATATAGTGGTCTTTACTAATCCAAAAAAAACCTGTTGCTTCTCCTTTAAGGAAGAAGCTTACTTCCTGGTTTCACCTGTGTCCAATCAGAAAAGACTTGCCTTAGCTCCCAAGATTCATTGGGCAACATTTTTTTAACGAAATTTGGAAAACCATGACTGAGGACAGCATCCCATTGAAGGGGGTTCAGCATTACCTAGCGTTAGTGAGTGTCCTGTAACCAAAATCGTATTTCTCAGTTAGTTACAATTACTCAAAAGGTCTATTCTTCTTGTTGCTTTATACCATCTTAAAACTCTGGTTAGTGTTCCTTAACCAAAACCTTATTTCTACATTTGCCATCATTTTAGTTTAAAAACTTTGGAATAGAAACTACAAACAATATACATGGACTAAAAAAACAACTCAATTAACCATAACCCAAACACTTACCCTAACCTAACAATAGTAGCCCGTGCCTAAACTTAAGCCTAGGATTCTAAAACAGCACTCATTCCAACCACATCTGGAATAATCCTAACCCCAACACGTGTCCTAAACCTAACACAGGTGGCCCGTGCCTAAACTTGAACCTACGACTCTAAAGCAGTACTCATTCCAAATCAATATTTGTCATGAGTTTGCTGAGCAGAAGGCACGCAAAGGTTACTTCAGATGTTACTTTTTGTCGCTGGTGCCATCGTGTTTGCTTTTTGATGAGGCCACTGTTGTGTGTTCAGTGGATTGGATTTGTTTGCGTTTTGCTTTTGGTCGTAAGCTGTGTGTGCAGGTTAAGGATAATATAACAGTCATTGTCCATGGCACTAATGATCGTGTGTGTGTTCTTCTTTCCCTCTGGTCAAATGTGTGTGTGTGTGTGTTGGGATAATGTTGCTAGTTGTCATTGTGTTGCTAGTTGCTGTAGAGGTAGGCTCTATGTGAAATGAATTTATGCAAGAGATATTTATTTATATATTACCTGTTTTTTTTTCTGTTTTTTTTCTTTTAATGGCACATTTTTCTTGCTTTTTGCCTTTTCTCCCCCCTGTGCTTTACAGGTGGAGTAGGTATGGCTTATCTAAATGAGATGTACATGAGCCCTATTGTCACTCGAGCAGCAGAGAGAGGTGAGAACTGCCCAACACTTTGGTGGACTTTTTCTGCCCTTTGGGCTTTTTTGAGTTGTTAACTATATTATCAGATTTCCATGTGTTACACATTGTTGGAAAGCTTGGAGACTACACTTTAACAATCTGTGAAAAGCTCAAAATGCCCCAGAACCGACTTGTGTCCCTGGTTCCTGTGACTGGGCACATTTGGTCCCAGAACGTTACAGAGGCCACCAGTCTAACTGTCTTTTCTTCCGTCTAGTCAGGTGCGTTTTGTGAGGCATGCACACATTTCAGTCGTGTTGTCATTTGTGATTGATTTCCTTACGTTTTCCTTGTATTTTCTTTCACTCAGAGGCAGTATTTAACAATATCAGGTCCAAAAAAGTTTGTGAGGAGCGCTAGCACGCCATTACTCTCTTGTCACGTGACCTTCACGCCTTTTTCTTCTGAATGAGAAATGTTGAAAGAAACAGTGAAATCACACAAAAACGCTGGAATACCATAGAAAGTTAACGTACATTTTAATTCTGACACTTTATAATCCACATTTTTATATCTTGTCCTTTACATGACTTGTGTGAGGGTAAAATCCAATGAAAAAGTATTTACACATCAATACAATCGATAATGAAAAGTGAATATCTTTCAGGCTGTAGATTTAAGCTGAAAGTCTCTGGTTCGACGCTGCCCCCGTGTGCCCATTCGTGAGTTAGTGCAACAGTGTGGACACAGAAGGCCTGCCGTGAATGCACATTTGAAAGCGGTGCAGGCAAACATTTATAAATTTGGAATAAACTGAAGTGACTCGTACAAATCAAGAGTAAACAAACTTGTGAAATGTTTGTGCAAAAAGTCATTTCAGTTTGTTGAAACTCTGCTCCGTCACTGAACGATCTGCGGCATCTCGCTCCACGCTTTGGCCTTTTTCTTGGCCAGGGCCATCCAGGGCGGCTCGTCCTGTGGGGCGGACGGGGGTGAGGCAGGGGCAGGAGAGGGGCAGGAGTGGCTGGGTTTCGGTGCCGTTGGCGGACTGGAGTTGGGGGAGACAGCGGCGAAGCAGGTTTGAGGCTCAATGAAATCACTGGAAACAAACCGAAACAAAATGGCAGTAATTCATATAAAAACATGACTGTCAGTCAGAATGTGGTGATGTCCCCCTCTCATTAACTGCGTTTCCATCACTGGATTTTAATGCGCATTTTGAAGTTTCATATTTGAAAGGAGTGATGGAAACACCAAAACACCAAAAACTATTCTTAATTCGCATGAAAAGTTTATCCGCTCGCTTGAGGTGGTTTTTGATTTGTGCGCATAAGCGTAAATGTGCATTTTGGAAGATTGAAACAGTTTTTTTGCATAAAGTTTGACACGCGACTGTTGGCGTAGCCGACCTGTGGACACGAGTGGACAGAAGTGAAGAGGAAAAGTAATCCATCAGTAGCAGGTCGTCTTTAGTCCAAAAATATTTCCCAGATGCAGAGGTTCAAACATCGCTGTCTCTGCCACAGCATGTATGCTAACAACAGAGCACTGTCTGCAACTATGGACCAAGTTAGCCAACAAAAAACTTGCCCAGAGACGCAGACGCCGCCTGTCTTCATTAGAAAACGTAGTAAACGCACTCTGGGATAGTTTTTGTTTGTCCAGCCTTTACAGGTCATGCAAGACTTCAGAGTAGTAGCAGTTAGTTAGATACGTTTGCTTAGCTTTAGTGGGTAGGTCGCATTAACATTTATTCATAGAATTACGAGTAAAAACAAGCAGCTAATTCCGACATGGTAAATTCATTTGGTCAAAAACGATACTAAAAAGCTGGTACTTAAAGTGAAATCAAAAACGCACAGTGCGCCCTCTGCTGGGTAAATGCTGCAATTGCGCCCTGCAGCTGCCTGCTGTAACCATGGTAACCAAAGCCACGATTCGCAAAAACTCTTGGATGGAAACGTGTGAAAATTCACTTTTGTTATTCTAATTTATTATGAGCATTTTCTCTGATGGAAACACAATTACTGGCTGTTTCCCAATAGCGAGGATCCGTCCTCCGTTTGTCCACTTCGTTGACGTCCTCGGTGGCTCCTCCCAAATGGAGGCGTGTCCTCTCACCGCCGCATTTGAGCTCAGCTGGAACGTCCTCCGGAGCAGCTGCGTCATGTCACGTGTCAAATCATATAATAAAATGTAAATCTATACTTACAAAAACTACTGTTTTGTGAATAAAAGCTGTTTATAAACTGGTTTCGGTTGGATGTCTGACTGTTTGAACATTTTGGCCTGAATAAAATAATATTTCTGCAAAGATTTGTAAGGAATTCAATTAATGGAGTTAATATGATTAACTAGGTTCAGGAGCAGGACCACGCCTCAATCAATTAACCCCTGCATACTAACCAATCCTGCACTTCACCTCATCACGCCCTTAATTAACCAGGAGCTATATATACTCAGCAGGCAGCTTCATACCTGTCTGTTCGAAACTGTCGACCCCGCCCTCCCTCCCTTAAGTCTGTTTTATCTTTCAGCACTGATTCTCTTGCTTGGAGGGGGGGTCCCGAAGAGCTGGGATAATCGAGACGGAGCCCCCACCCACAGTCTCACCAGTTCACACTATCTCGACTAATAAACACTTTAATAGCACTTTGTTGTGGCGTGGTCCTTGCTAGTGAAAAATATCAAATATATTTAGCAGGTCCAGTTTATCACTAATCACCTTCAATTGCAGACTTACGTTAACCATAGGCCTGATTTATCATAGATAGGCCTATTTATTAACTTTATATAAACCTCTTTTTTACGTCTTTACTTGCTTACAACACTTCTACCAATGATTTTTTTACTACAATTATTTTTGTTTGCACAAATGTGGAACAAAACTTCAAACTAATAAAGTTTTGCGAGAAAAGGGAAGAAAAAAACTGTTTCAGTGCATCATGGGTAATATTCAGCTCTCCGAGGCAGCGGAGGATCCACCGGTGTATCCTTCATAAATGAGCCAAACGGAGGAGTCGAGCTGCGAGGAGGCGAGTGGTCTGAGTGAAATGTAACACCACTTGGCGGCGCTGTGATGACGTGAATTACGTCTGAAGTGGTTGCGACGCCGAGGATCCTCGCAATTGGGAAACAGCCATTGAGTTTGTCCTTTAAGTGGATAAATACACATTTTACTTAAGGGTGCATTATGGATGTTTTTCTGTGAAAAAACAAATCTTGGTAGTGTGACCTTTTTGGGGACCCACCGGCTGTGTGGGTGGCTAAGAACGCCGCCTTTATTTTTCATCACAGCGACCGAGGATCAATTGTATTTTACTGTAAAATTAAGAATGGACTGAAGGAGCGAGGCTTGTTCCTGCTAGCAATTTGATTGCGTTTTCGGAGCCAGCTCCATTATTTAGAAAATAAAAATAGTAAAGGGAACATATCAGGATGTTGCTGCCCATGTTCAGACAAACATGTGGAGGTCAGAATGACAAGCCTGTGTTCAATAATGACGTAAAGAGGCAAAAAAGTTTCAATGAAACGTCCATAGGAGCAGGAACTTCCGGAGCCAGCTGGTTTCAGGAATAAGTACATAAGTCCATTCTTCATTTTACAGTCTATGATTCCTGGTAGGTTTTCTCTGCTGATGGAGCCATCTCCATAATTATGCATGTGTTTCATCCAGAAAACCTACCAGGACCCGAACAAACATATTTGCCCCCTCGCGAGAACCAGGGACACAAGTTGGCTGGCTCAGTTTCCCACAAATCGAGAAAGAAGGTTTTTTTAATGAAAATTGGTGATTTTTCGCTTTTTGGCAGATTATTTTAGTTGAGATCACAAAGAAGCCTCACCATGTTTTAGATAACAGTATTGGTATATTTTAAAGCCTGAAATCTCAGGGTGAAAAAGTCGGAGAAATAGCGCACGCTGTGGGGGTGTGTCATTGTGTGTGTGTGGCTCATGATTATGCAACGCTTCCCTACATCTCACGGAGGCCGGGCCACTGTTACTAACGCTCTGAATCAGCCGAATGCTAACGCTCTGAATCAGCCGAATGCTAACGCTCTGAATCAGCCGAATGCTAACGCTCTGAATTAGCCGAATGCTAACGCTCTGAATCAGCCGAATGCTAACGCTCTGAATCAGCCGAATGCTTCTACAGAAGTTTATTTTTCTGTGTGAAGCCAGTGAACTTTTCCAGGCTAACTTTCCCAGTGCGACTGATGATGCCCTGGCTGTAAGCATGCACAGCGCCCTGCTGACCATTACGTTTCCCGAGCAAACTCCTCGCCTTCAGAGCGTGTTTTAAGACAGAAGGATGTAGTGTGGATTTGCCAAACTCTCCATTGAAAATAACTGAGCGATGAAAATTGATTTTATCATGAGTTTGCTGAGCAGAAGGCACGCAAAGGTTACTTCAGATGTTACTTTTTGTCGCTGGTGGCCACTGATGTGCCATTGTGTCTGCTTTTTGATTAGGCCACTGTTGTGCTATAAGCTAACGTGGTGTGTTCAGTGGATTGGATTTGTTTGCGTTTTGTTTTTGGTCGTAAGCTGTGTGTGCAGGTTAAGGATAATATAACAGTCATTGTCCATGGCACTAATGATCGTGTGTGTGTTCTTCTTTCCCTCTGGTCAAATGTGTGTGTGTTGGGATAATGTTGCTAGTTGTCATTGTGTTGCTAGTTGCTGTAGAGGTAGGCTCTATGTGAAATGAATTTATGCAAGAGATATTTATTTATATATTACCTGTTTTTTTTTTCTGTTTTTTTCTTTTAATGGCACATTTTTCTTGCTTTTTGCCTTTTCTCCCCCCTGTGCTTTACAGGTGGAGTAGGTATGGCTTATCTAAATGAGATGTACATGAGCCCTATTGTCACTCGAGCAGCAGAGAGAGGTGAGAACTGCCCAACACTTTGGTGGCCTTTTTCTGCCCTTTGGGCTTTTTTGAGTTGTTAACTATATTATCAGATTTCCATGTGTTACACATTGTTGGAAAGCTTGGAGACTACACTTTAACAATCTGTGAAAAGCTCAAAATGCCCCAGAACCGACTTGTGTCCCTGGTTCCTGTGACTGGGCACATTTGGTCCCAGAACGTGCCATGCGGTCACTAAAAGGTCACATATCAACTATATGTTTAGTTTGCATAAAACGTTCCGTAATCCACCTTGAACAGGTTGTGTCCGTGTGACGTGGCAACATTCTAAACAGCCTCAAAATTCAACGATGGTGACTACGGCAACTGTCAGAATACATTTTTGAGCATGTACAGTGTGAGGAAAATGTATGTGAATGCTTTGGAATTTCTCACATTTCTGCCTAAATTGGTCATAAAATGTGGTCTCTTCATCAAAATCAAAAGAATGGATAAAGACTGTCCACTTAAACTAATACCACCCAAACAATTACATATTATATTTTCATTGGCCATAACATGTAAACATTCACAGGACAGGGGGAAAAGTACTATTCAACTTTCAGGGCTAAAAGTACAACAGACTCACCTTTACTGGGCTCCTGTGTCATCTTCTCTGTTTCATCCTAAAAATAAATACATTACCAATACAAATATCTTTATTATTTATTCAATCTGAAAGTGTCTGTAATGGAGCAGTACCTTGTTGGTGACCGGGGAGTTCTCCTTGTAAACTTTCTGCTTGTGTTTGGCCACAGAGATCCAGCTTGGAGGCTCAGATCCTGCGGCTGAAGAGGAGACAAAGTACTTTTACTGAAGGACAAATGTGAACAGTCATTTACCTGCGTATTTCAGCAGTACATGGTGATACAGTGACGAGGAGCTGTTCCAAAGTGTACTCCAAACTTTAGCACCTCCAACCGTCAAACAGATGAATTCTGTTCATTGAGTCATTTATATGTTCTGGAACTGATGGAAAGGCATGCTGGGTAATCTGGAGAGTCGGGACGTTTCCCGGTGGACCACAGTACCTTTGGGCCACCAGAAAAAAAAAAACTATGAATAATGGACTCTGACAGCTGTACTATTACAGGCAAAGGCTTTAACTGGGCAGCTGTTTTAGACATAAAGTCAGAATGAACTTTCTGTTTGCACTTTGTAAAGAGAAAAAGGAGATGCCATTGGACAGAACTGACTCAGAGCAGAGTTAAGTTAAACTCTCTGAGAGCTAGTTTAAGTTGGTGCCGTCCAGCGTGAGTAAATAAGCAGTAATGGCATTAGCCTCAAACATCGCGAGTTATGAACGCTCCAGATGTTTTCAGCTGTTGTCAATCATTGACCACATTTAGGTCAAAGCCTTGTTAGAAATCATTTATGACTATACTTTAGACACATTTGTGTCCTCTGAAGTAAATGCTAAATACATTTCACTCAAGTTCCTGCTTTTTGTGGGTCAGAAACAGTAAACATCTTATAATGTTAATGATAAAGAAACCACATAAATGCCATCGAACACCTACCTCTCCAATTTAGTATTATGCCTGGCTCAGGTTTTAATGTGTATGGGGATAGGGCGCAAAATGTATTGGCTAACAATAGATAGCTATAGTAAAGGCATTTCTATGATTTCTATGGTCACTGTCCACATTTGAACCTAGATTAAAAATAAAATAAGATTTAAAAGAACAGAAGAAAACTTAAATAAACGTCAAGCGGAGTGAGTTTCAGAAAAAAACAAGTCTAGATGTAATACCATTTGTTAGCGTTACATTAACATTAAACTTTATAGTTATAAACACAGCAGTATTTACAGTAAAGTTTTGAACATGTTACAAGTGATTAACCAACAGCTGCTTGTTTTCGAAGACTTCTATGGATGGCTCAACAACAAGGACCGTGACGTCGCCCGGCATGGCGCAGCCGGGGCCCCATCCTGGAGCCAGGCCTGGGTTGGGGCTCGAATGTGAGCTCCTGGTGGTCGGGCCTCTGCCCACGGGGCCCGGCCGGGCACAGCCCGAAAGGACGACGTGGTCCCGCCCTCCTGTGGACCCCCCACCCGCAGAGGGACCGTAGGGGTCGGGTGCAGAGTGGACTGGGTGGCAGTCAAAGGCGGGTGCCTCGACGACCTGGTCCACGTGCGCAGCTTCTGGCGTTCAGGACATGGAACGTCACCTCACTGGGGGGGAGGAGCCTGAGCTTGTGCGGGAGGTTGAGAGGTACCGGCTAGATATAGTCGGGCTCACCTCCACGCACAGCCTGGGTTCCGGATCCCAACTCCTGGAGAGAGGCTGGACGCTCCATTTCTCTGGAGTTGCCCGCGGGGAGAGACGGTGGGCTGGGGTGGGTTTGCTCATAGCCCCCAGCTCAGCCGCACGTGTTGGAGTTCACCCCGGTGAACGAGAGGGTCGCGTCCCTACGCCTTCGGGTCGGGGACAGGTCTCTCACCATTGTCTCGGCCTACGGGCCCAACATCGGTGCAGAGTACCCGGCCTTCTTGGAGTCCCTGGGAGGGGTACTAGATGGTGCTCCGGCTGGGGACTTTTCTACTGGGGGACTTCAACGCCCACGTGGGTAACGACAGTGAGACCTGGACGGGGGTGATGGGGAAGAACGGCCTCCCCGATCGGAACCCGAGTGGTGTTCTGTTATTGGACTTCTGTGCTAGTTACAGTTTGTCCACAACGAACACCATGTTCGAGCACAAGGGTGTCCATAAGTGCACGTGGCACCAGGACACCCTAGGCAGGAGGTCGATGATCGACTTTGTAGTTGTGTCATCTGATCTCCGGCCGCGTGTCTCGGACACTCGGGTGAAGAGAGGGGCTGAGCTGTCAACCGATCACCACCTGGTGGTGAGCTGGATCCGCTGGCAGGGGAGGAAGCCGGTCAGACCTGGCAGGCCCAAACGTGTTGTGAGGGTCTGTTGGGAACGTTTGGTGGATCCCTCTGTCAGTAGGGTCTTCAACTCCCACCTCCGTGAACAATGCGGTTTTCGTCCCGGTCGTGGCACACTGGACTAGCTCTATACCCTTCATCAGGTGCTCGAGGGTTTGTGGGAGTTCGCCCAACCAGCCCACATGTGCTTTGTGGATCTGGAGAAAGCGTTCGACCGTGTCCCTCGTGGTGCCCTGTGGGGAGTGCTCCGGGAGTATGGGGTCCGGGGCCCTCTGCTAAGGGCTGTCCGTTCCCTGTATGACCGCAGCAGGAGCTTGGTTCACATTGCCGGCAGTAAGTCAGACTTGTTTCCGGTGCGTGTTGGTCTCCGCCAGGGCTGCCCTTTGTCACCGGTTCTGTTCATTACCTTTATGGACAGAATTCTAGGCACAGCCAGGGGCCGGAGGGTGTCCGGTTTGAGAACCTCTGGATCTCATCTCTGCTGTTTGCAGACGATGTTGTTCTGTTGGCTTCATCAAATCAGGACCTTCAGCTGCACTGGGGCGGTTTGCAGCCGAGTGTGAAGCGGCCGGGATGAGGATCAGCACCTCCAAATCTGAGGCCATGGTTCTCCTTCCCCTCTTCAGGTCGGTGGAGAGTCCTTACCCCAAGTGGAGGAGTTCAAGTATCTCGGGGTCTTGTTCACGAGTGAGGGACGGATGGAGCGTGAGATCGATAGACGGATCGGTGCAGCGTCAGCAGTGATGCGGTCGCTGTATCGGACTGTTGTGGTGAAGAGGGAGCTGAGTCGGGGAAAAGCTCTCGATTTACCGATTGATCTACGTTCCCACCCTCACCTATGGTCATGAGATCTGGGTAATGACCGAAAGGACAAGATCGCGAATACAAGCGGCTGGGTGGCTGGGCACACCCTCCGAGATCGGGTGAGGAGCTCAGGTACCCGGGAGGAGCTCGGTGTGGAGTCGCTGCTCCTTCACGTCGAAAGGAGCCAGCTCAGGTGGCTAGGGCATCTGTTCCGGATTCCTCCTGGTCACCTCCCTCCAGGCATGTCCTATTGGGAGGAGGCCTCGTGGAAGGCCCAGGACACGCTGGTGGGACTATGTCTCCGAGCTGGCCTGGTGTCGCCTCGGGGTCCCCCAGAACAGCTGGAGGAGGTGTGGGTCCCCCCAGAACAGCTGGAGGAGGTGTGCGTGGATCGGGAAGTCTGGGCATCTCTACTGAGACTGCTGCCTCCGCGACCCGGCCTCCAGATAAAGCGGAAGAAATGGATGAATGGATGGATGCTTGTTTTCTGCCACATAAAGTTTAAATATTTAGTTTATAATTTATTTCAGCGAGAAACGGCTAACTCTCCATAGGAATAAAACACAGACAGGAAACAATCGTTACCCTGCAGGAAGTTAGCAGGAAGTTTGCAGTCGTAAATATTTTGGTACTTGACCCACCTCTTCAGAGTTTTTACACATTGAAGTATTCAGCTATTGGGTTGTTAAGTTGACATCACACTCAAAAATAAGTTATTTCTGTACAAAGTTCCATTGAGAAACACACCAAAGACAACAACTTAATTTAATGATATTGATAAATGCAACTATGTCTAGTATAATTATATATATATATATCAAAATAAGCCTTCATTGTGAATGAACAAAAAGAAAGAAAATCTAGAGTCAATGTAATAATTGTTTGCAATCAGATGTTTAAAGAGAGCCTTGTACAAAGCAGGTTAAATTTGTCATAATCCCATGATAGTGAATAAGATTTAGGTTCCATTAGACCAAGAAGAGGATATGTACTCAGTTACGTAAAAAAGTTACTTAAGTACATGAAGTACTTTAGTAACTTTTTGAAGTAACTGTAGTTCCCAGAGTAGTTTTATCATACAGTGTTTTTTATGTCTACTTGAGTAATGCAATTTCACTGAAAGTACCTATCTGTATCTTATATGAAGAAAAAAAAACATAGCATTTATGAAGCTTTCACTACTAAGAGTCAGGACACATTTCAGTTTCATGCAGCAAAGGTCTGGAACTGCCTCCGTGCCGACGTGAGACAGGCCTCAACTCTGACTATGTTGAAAACACACTTATTTACTGCTGCCTATAGCAATTGAACCTATTTTAACTAATTTTAATATATACATATATGTATATACAATATTTATTATTAAAATATCAATCAAGCGTATTGATTGATATTTTAATGCTTTTCATTGTATTTTGTATTGTGTTTGTGTGTTTTGGTGTTGCTGTGAGGCACATGTGTCGTATAAATAAATGTTCCTTGCCTAAAACAAAAATCTTTTTTTTCCCCTCAAACCATTACGCTGTACTCACTGTACTCACTGTACTCACTGTACTCAAATGTTTTGAAGTCATTTGTTTTTACTTGAGAAATAGGCCCTTTACACGTAATGTATTTGGCAAACTTGCTGTTGGTCAATGTGTCGACATTTTAACCTAAATCAATAATAAAATCACACTGACCTGACGTCCGTTTGAGTTTATTCACAGTCTCCGCCTCCGGTTTCCGCGGCAACACAGGCTTCGTGCTGACTGGTGGATTCGGCACCGTGAGTTTGTTCGTGATTGGCAGGTTCAGTACCGTTGGCTTCGCTGTGATTGGTGGATTCCGGGGTGGAGTCTTGGCTGTGATTGGTGGATTTGGGGGCGGAGTCTTGGCTGTGACTGGTGGATTTGCGGGCAGAGTCTTAGCTGTGATTGGTGGATTTGGGGGTGGAGTCTTGGCTGTGATTGGTGGAATTGGGGGCGGAGTCTTGGCTGTGATAGGTGGAATTGGGGGCGGAGTCTTAGCTGTGATTGGTGGATTTGGGGGCAGAGTCTTGGCTGTGATTGGCTGTTTTGAGAGCAGAGAGAAAGAGACGTGAGAACGGGCTGAAAAGATACAGATTCACTTTAAAATGTGTACAGCTGTAGTAGTAGTTGTAGTATTTACTACTGGATTTTTCAATTTCTAATTCCTGCCTGATTTGTTTGAGCTTTGAACTTCAACAAACATGGCACATTTAAAAAAAAATCTTCAAATTACAATTTTTTTTTCCAAAAATCCCACTGAGATTATCTTTGTAACTATAATGTCACAAATAAATAATAAATAATAACCCTAACCCTAACAATATAAAATAAAAACATACATTTAAACCTGGCTCAATTCATTATTCTTATTCAGCTGGAATGTCAGTGATTTACAGCAAAAGAGTCGTACTAATTTCTCTAAATGTATTTTTCCCCTATTCACCATCAGAGCTGTTAAACATAAACATAACTTTGATGTAACTTCAGAATAATGCTTTGAACCTGTTTGTGTTCGTCTTCGGCGATGAACCTCTGCAGAGCCTGAGTCCTTCTCAGTCGGACCCCAAATGGACTCTGGGTGATTCCCTCCACAGCTGGGCTCTCTGTGAAAACACGTTTTTAGACACAGTAACACATCGGCCTTTCCTCGTCTCCCACCGGAGTCACAGTGAAGCCGAGCTACATACACATCAATCAGTCTATTAATACTATACTTTTCATGAATAAATGTGGATTATGTTATGTATCATTCAAGCACTTTGATACAAAGTAATGCTATATGGGTTGTGATGATGATGATGATGATGATGAAGAATAACAATAACACTAACATGGTACTTTATAACAACTGTATAATTTTTATTTCTTATACCTTAATAAGAAATAAAATTATACACTTGTTATAAAGTGTAACATACTGTGAATGTTGACTTAATGTAATGCATTGTTGCATTTGTTGTAAATATGGAACCAACTTAATTGTTTAGTAAGACAATAAGAACTAAACATTGTTATTGTTGCAACCACATTATTATTATTATTATTATTATTATTATTAAAGTATATGAATAGGGGGTGGGAGTCAATAAGCTTGTCTTCTTTCCAATCCTTTTCGAGCAAGAATGTTATTTTTTGTTTTTTCTTTCGCTTTTGTGCCAGCTCGAAATAAATATTCAAATCAAATCAATATTAGCTCGTCTTCACAGTGAAGGCGAGCTACATACGCTTCGTCATATTTACTTGTTTGTCTCATTATCTCCCGTCTCTCTGCCTTTTTTTCATCACTCTTAAATAGTTTTCCATAGTGAGGGTTTGTTTACTGCACTTTATATCTCCTGCTCTACTTGATTGTTTCAGTTCAAATAATTGAAATAAAATTAATTGTTTTTTATGGAACAAATGAACACATGTTTTCAGGTTCTAGATGACAAATATTTTAGTATAGGTATCAAAAAATTAAAAAGCAGAGTGGTCCATATCTACTCCTCACCTTCAGGCGTTTTCTCAGCTGTTTTTTCCAAATGCTCGGCACAGATCTGGTCCCCCTCTGGTCTTGGCTCAGGTCTGGACTCTTGGACCTGTAGGGACTCTGGTCTGGACTCTGGTCTGGACTCTGGTCCGGACTCTGGTCCGGACTCTTGGACCTGGGGGGACTCTGGTCCGGCCTCTGGTCTGGACTCTTGGACCTGTGGGGACTCTGGTTTGGACTCTGGTCCGGCCTCTGGTCTGGACTCTTGGACCTGGAGGGATTCTGTTCCGGCCTCTGGTCTTGGCTCAGGTCTGGACTCTTGGACCTGTAGGGACTCTGGTCTTGACTTTGGTCTGGACTCTGGTCTGGACTCTGGTCTGGACTCTTGGACCTGTAGGGATTCTGGTCTGTACTCTGGTCTGGACACTGGTCTGGACTCTTGGACCTGTAGGAACTTTTGTCTGGACTCTGGTGCTGGACTCTGGTCCTGGTCCGGACCTGCTGGGATCTGGTCCCTCTGGTCTGGACTCTTGGACCTGGAGGGATTCTGGTCTGGACTCTGGTCTGGACTCTGGTGTGGATTCTCGGACCTGTAGGAACTCTTGTCTGGACTCTGGTTTGGACTCTGGTCCGGCCTCTGGTCTGGACTCTTGGACCTGTAGGGATTCTGGTCTGGACTCTGGTCTGGATGCTGGTCTGGACTCTTGGACCTGTAGGGATTCTGGTCTGGACGCTGGTCTGGACTCTTGGACCTGTAGGGATTCTGGTCTGGACTCTGGTCTGGACTCTGGTCTGGACTCTGGTCTGGACTCTTGGACCTGTAGGGATTCTGGTCTGGACTCTGGTCTGGACGCTGGTCTGGACTCTTGGACCTGTAGGGATTCTGGTCTGGACTCTGGTGTGGACTCTGGTCTGGACTCTGGTGTGGACTCTGGTCTGGTCTCTGGTCTGGACTCTGGTCTGGACTCTTGGACCTGGGGGACTCTGGTCTGCTCAGCTCTGGTTTAGAGTTTTCTGAAGTTTCTTGGTTTGATTCAACATTTTCTACATCTTGGGACTGATTCAGAGAGACATTAACTGTTTCTTCTTGCGTTTTCTCTAAAATTCCAACCTCCTTCACTTCTTCAAACTCTTCCTTCTCGATCTCTTCCGTCTCAAGCTTAGACTCTTTGACCATTTCTAGATCTTGATTTTTCTCATTCCTGTCAAAAACTCCAACATCCTTTTCATATTTTACCAAACCTTCCTTGTCTGGTGTCTTACTCTCTGGAATTGTTACATTTTCAAAAGTTTCATCGTACTTTTCAAAACTTCCCAAACGTTCTTGCTTTTGTGGCTCCTCTGTCTCACACGCTGAAATGCTCAAACTCTCATCTTGCGTTCTGTCATAAACTTCAATCTTGTTTTCCATTTTACCCAAATCCTCTGGTTCTTGCACCTCTTCCATCTCCCCCATTGGTTCTTGTACACATTCCCTTTCTTGCGTTTTCTCAGTTTGGTCAAAAGTATTGGCGTCCGATCTCAGGGCTTTCTCAAAACAGTCAGAAAAGCTAACGTGCTTCTCGGCGTTGGGAGACACCAGGTTTATTTCCAAAGTTGTTGTGGACGTTTTCCTTTGGGGCCTTTTGCAAATCATCAAATCTCTCTCTTCTTCTACATCTTTAAATTCATCAGAATGCACTGCCTCCTCTTTGTCCATGTTTGCTTGTTCCAATTTAAACTCAACGATTTCTGATTCACTTTGATCACAAATTGGCACCAGCTCCTCCTCCACTTCGAAATTATCCTCAATTTGAACATCTTGTACTGAAATTTGCATCTCGAGTTCCTGTTCAATCTCACAATTTCCATTGGACTCTTCTTTGAAATCATGAGCCACCGTTTCTCTCGGTTGTTTCTCTTCGTGAACTTCCTGAACCAAAATGGCCACCTGTGACTCCTCCTCTTCGCTCTCTGGAACTTCCCGCCCGATGCTGTCCAGATTTTGTCCCACTTCCTCCTGTTTTTTCCTAAAATATGTTCATCGATGGCATTCAGATCGTGTTTTGTCTCTTCCTTTTCGTTGTCTGGATATTTGGTGGGTTCAGCCATGTTGGCTCCATGTTCTTGAAGATTCTCTTTGGTATTTTCTAGAACAGGCTGAAAAAGACCAGGAAAAGTTATCAATAAATGTTACGAGACCTACACAGCGCTCTATTCAGACACTGCTGACACTTTGCTTTGTACATTTTATTATACTTTATATATAATCTAAACCACAGATAGGCTCTACTTAATATTTTATTCCACAGTCCTGGACCCCTTGCTTGACAAATATAGAAGTCTACGCACGTTCAGCGTCATATTGTTAACTATTGTTAGCCAAACCCCGAAGTATGTGTGTGTCAGAATGTCAGACAACACTGTTGGATGATAAGGCACAGTGTATAAAGGCCCAGCATAAAAACTGTAGTTTTTCATCAACATCTTATGGTGGACCGCAGGGTTCAATACTTGGCCCTCTACTTGTTATTATTTTTGATGATTTAGATTAAGTCAGTAATGAAAATGTGCATGTGTATGAATATATTTTTACTTTATATATTCTTCAAAGACCTTAGTAGAGTTTTGTATTACTTCAAATAGCTTTTAATCATTGACAGAATGCTTTATATGGAATATTTAAAACCAAGTGCATGCTGTGCGAGGGAGATGTAGCGCTTGTCTCTGCTTCTGTGGGACAAAGTTAAAGCTGAGGTACTTGATTTTTCCTGTTTAAAATGTAAAAAGGTTTAGTTTTGGCCCAAACTTATTTCTAGCTCTTGCAATTCCTCCTGCATATCTGAATTGTTTGAGAAAATCAATTATATCCACCGGAAAAAGGTGGCTTCCACTTTTCAGGTCGGTAGAGAGTCCTTGCCTCAAGAGGAGGAGTTCAAGTATCTCGGGGTCTTGTTCACAAGTGAGGGACGGATGGACCAAATTTGGTGAAGACAATGCAACAAAGTCTGTGCTTGACTGGAACAGGCTCAATAAACTTTTTGAGAAGGCCAGTGATGTGGTGGGGGAGGAGATGGACTCTCTTAAAACTGTGATGGACAGGAGGATCTTGGGGAAGATCAGGTCCATCCTGGGGAACTCCCTTCACCTTCTGTACAGCTCTGGACGGTCTGAGGAGCACGTCCAGTGACAGACGCTCCTGCCCAAATGCATTAAAGAGCTACAGGAACTCTGATACCTTGAACTATTCACACATTGACTCAGAATTATCCTATTTAATTTTACAGACCCAGTAGCACTTTATTTTATGTTTTTGAAACTGGAAGCTGCAGTCATACAATCCCTTTCAAATGTACAGTAAATATTCTAAGATCATAGATTTCTAAGAAGAAAGACAGTGATAGGAGTAGGTGGTTCAGACTGTTGACGTTAAGGTTCTCGTACCTCAGCCTCCAATTCTTCCTCTCCGCTTTTCACCACGTCATCTTCAGAGAAAGACACGTCGACTTCCTGTACGTCTGCCTCTACGTCCTGCTCCTCTGAATCTACTTCCCTTTCCTGGTTGTCTTCATCATCGTTATCACCGCCCGCTGCCTCCTGTGTCTCCTCCTGCGCTCGCTCCGTCTAAGAACGTCACAAAAGTTGAGTAATCGTCAAAAAGCAGATGATTGGCGCTGGTTTATAGTTAATTTCTCTGTAACTACTTGACTCATCCACATGAAACGAAAACTAATACTAAGTTCAGCTTCGTCTCTGTGGCACTGAATTTGAACTAAGGTATTATTCATTTTTCACAAGAGTTTCCAGAAGTGACAGCGTTATTCCAGCACAACATTGTGATTGTTTAAAAAGAGTTTAAGACATAGAATTATTTGTTTTTTTCATCCACTATAAGAAATGTTAAAGACAATAGTCAGTGTAAATCCATAAAATTTGAAAAATCTGTCTTTCGATCATTCCTGAACTAGTCGAGACGTTTCAGCTGACAGTATGTAAGCGGTATGTCTTTCTTGTACTTCTGGACACTTCAGACACTCCACACTTAAACTCTCAACCTCCCTCTTCATTGATTTTCTCCAGTTCAGTTTCTTCCAAATCTCTCTTCTCCACTGGTGTTTACAGCCTACAGGCCTAACCCTAACCCTAACCCTAACGCGTCATTTGAAAGCTAAGACCAACAGTACTGACTGTTACTTTTTTGTCATGTTTTTTGTCATGTTTTCGTAGTTTTTGTTGCTTTTATGCCACTTTTCATCACTTTATCATCACATTTTTGTCGCTCTTTTGTTGGTATTTTGTTGCGTTTTCATCACTCCTTAGTTGTGCTTTTTAGCCCGTTTTTATTGTGTTGCTTTTCCGGCAGGTTTTTGTCGCCCTTTTGCCACTTTGTCCAGAAGTTTTTAGATTTGGGTAAAGCCAAACTGGAGAAAATGTGCTTCAGTCTGTCACAGTAACGTGTTTTTTTTTCTGCACACTTGCTCCTTGGGACCTTGTTGATTTTTGGTAACAAAGCGTTTGATGGTTCTGTAGTCTGAGGAAGGCAGTTCTTTTCCAAACCATCCTGTGTGAGAGAAAGTCCCACATTTCCTCTCATCACAGGGACAGGCCTGGGCACTGGTACATTTGTTTACGATACCAGTTCTTTAACGATACTTGGTTTACGTTACAATACAACGATACTTCTTCCAATACCTATACCAAAATATTTGTCATCTAGAGCTAGAAACAGAACGATAATGTGTGAAAAATGGGAAATAATTTGGGGGAAAATGAGGAGAAATTGGCGACCAAAAGACCAAAAGATTAAAAATTAGGGAAACCAATTAAAGCTGGGGTACTTGACTTTTGTTGTAAAGTAGATGTTTTTTTTGTTTTTGTTTTTCCATAGTATGTTTTAAAAACAGACCTTGTTGCCTGGTCTTCACCTCGTTTTATATTGAGCAATGGAAGATAAAAGTAGTATCCAAATTAGTGCAATTTATTTTGGAGTGGTCTTTCTTCACTTTGCCTCACCTCAAAGCTGAGCACCGGCAAATCAGGTAAAGCAACTTAAAGGAACACAAAAAATGGAGCCAAAAATAAGGACAAAAAAAAAACATTGGACAAGAAATTGGAAAAAATATAGAAAAACTGTATAAAAATTGGGGGGAAATTGGGGGGGGGGAATAATTGATTTGATTCCTTCCCTGGACCAACAGCGTCAAAACTTGGATCTCAAGATATAACATTTTTTTTCGGTTCCTGCTTTCGATACTTTTACTTTTTCGATACCAGTAGAACCTAAACTTTTTTCCTGTTGCCAGACTGGTTTGGTTTAACAGTGCTAACTATGAGACTTCAATCTAAAAGCCTTTCAGTTTATACAGTTTGGAGTTTGGAAAAACAGAGACAATCTTGCCAAATAATTGTGCCACAAATGGACAATAAAAAGTCCTTCTGACTATGAATGGAGAACTAAGTGTGGTTAACCTCTGTCTCCCTCTGGTGGTGATCCATCAGCGGTACGTCTAACCCGGGCAGAGGAGTCTTTAAGGAGCTGAGGACCTCCAGCAGCAAAGAGCTCTCCCCTCAGCCTCTCCCTCCTCTCCCAGTTTGTCTTCCAGAGAAGACTCGGACAGACAGTTTTCGGAGGTAAATCCCAGAGGGTCCAGCAGGTACTCCCTCTCACCAGCAGGGGGCTCTGGACTCCATCTGCAAACAACAGAGATCATTTAAACCTTCACCTGGAAACACGTAGATCACCTTAAATGTGTAAACATTGCACTGATTCAATGTTTCTTCATACATTCATTTGGGCCATTTTTCCTTATAACTTTATATTACAGACTCCAAACTTTCCAGTCTCATACTTAAACAATATATTTTTTTATTATTGAAATTTTAATTTTCACTGATGTTTTTCAACATTAACTATAGTTTATTCAAAAGCCAAACAAGTTCCAAAATCCCTCTGAGCAAATCTTTGCAAATAATAAACAGTATCAACAAAATAAAATTGTAATCTTAAACCAGGCACAGTCAAAACTAGTAATTTTTGTCCATTATGACGCATAAAACTAACCCTAACCCAGTTTTTATATGAAAACATAAAGCTTGCAATGCATTTTTAAATCATATTTATGTTTAATCTACAGCAAAGTTTCATATTAATATCTATGCATTTAATTTCTTCCTGCAGCGCCTCGCCTTAAAAACACCAATGTTGTTCTATTTAATTCTCGCTTTGGTCCTCGTTTACAGTTTTTTTTTTATTTATGGTTGTGTGAAGCCATTTATGGTTAAACAAACAATTCTTTTTCAATCATAATGAAAAATAAAGTACCAAAATGACCCTGATCAAAAGTTTACATACCCAGTTCTTAATACTGTGTATGTATGTATTTTCTACCCCTATACTTGTTCCAGCGGTGTCCTAATGTGTAGAATGAGCCCAGACCTAACTGCCGCTAAAATCCTGCACTGTCACTCAAAAAGTTGTTCATTTGAGTCCGAAGCTCCTTCAGCACAAGCTAAATATAGAAACTGCAGTTACACATAAGACCTGAGGTGGCAATAGCGAGCATAAAAATGACAACTTCCATCTAGTCCCTTTTACATCAACGACAGCTCTGAGTCTTTGTGGTTGTTGTGGAGAAGGTTCTGTTTATAATCTGATGGTAAAGCGGCCCATTCTTCTTAAAGCCTCCAGTTCCTGTAAGTTCTGGCCTGTCTTCATGAACTGCAGGTGTGAGAACTCCCCTCAGTGGTTCAATGATATTGAGGTCAGACTGAGATGGAACTAACGGGACCTTCACTTTATTCTGCTGGAGCATCAGAGAAACACCTTCATATTTTACAGGAGGGATGGGGCACTTTTTTGTTGACATCAGGGCCAATGACAGTCCATGATGACATTCTGCCAGGGTATGAAAACCTTTGAGCACAACTGTATATTTTTGGTTCCGTTTTTGTTTTGTTTTGATGCATTTTAATCAGAAACAAATGCCTTTTTTTTCTGATATCGCGCAGACTATTCCTTGTGTAATTGATCGTCCTCACCCGGGACTGTCCTGGTCCTCCATGTTGTCCCCTTCAGAGTCCCGGTCCAGGTCCTGGTCCTGGTCCTGATCCTGGTCCTGGTCTTTTGTTCTGCAGGGCTCAGCTGAAGTCTCCTCTGAATCCTCATCACCGCTCAGTTCAACCGTCACTTCAGCTTCTTCATCTTTCAGCTCCTCATCTGCAGCCGCTGAAAAACACTCAGCTCAGTTTGACTCTGGACATCCACACGTTTTTATCGCATTACACGGGCACCGCCTTGGTCGCCTATGCCCAGAAACCAACACACAGCTGTGCCTTAAAGGAGGGCATTTTGCATTGATTATGTTCATTCATTCCCCTATGAATGAACACATGGGATTATGTAGGAAATGGCTGATTTAGATTTTAAATCCCCTTTATTCTTTCTCAATGAGCTTCATCAGGTCATCCCTGAAATGACATCGTGCAACTCACTGAGAAAATGTCAAATGTATGTAATATAGTGATGAAGATGTGTTGTAAAAGCAGAACACTTTGGATGAAAATGCCCTCACCTCCTGAGTCATCTGCAGTGGAGCTGTTTAAAGAGTCGTCCAGAACAGAGTCAGAGTTCAACGTCAGCTCCGGACGCTGAAACACAGACATTTAGGAAACATGAAGCAGCTCCATTAGTTTTAGTCTTTTGGACAAAAAACGCTTTTAATTTGAGTCACATATTAGTCATTTCTAAATGTGATAGCTTCAAAAAGATGTTTGTGTAGTTTTAGTCAGTCTCATTAAAAGAATAAGTGGACGCATCCTGCAAAATGGACTTAAAAAACACATTAAACCATGTTTTATTGTTGTTCCGCATCAAAGACAGACCTGGAGTCGTATATTTCACAACATAAACAGTTAGGAGTTAACAGTTAAATGTAGCTGTTTCTTCTTCTACGGTGTCAACGCCTCGTTCTGTACTTCCTGATTACACTCAGGTCATTGTTCAAACCCAAAAACTGTCAAACTCCACATTTTTCAAATCCAACATTATCGACTCCGGTCTGTGCTTGAAGTGTTTATCACACACTGGAGCTGCTCAGGCCGTATGTTTTAAAGAAGGTTATTCAGCTGGAGGAGCTCTTTCTCCTGCATTGTATTCTTACAGGGACATATTTTCAAATTATAAAACGTAAAATATCAAAGCTGAGGCTCCAAATAAAGTTTTTAAGTCTATTTTTACACTCCATATGCAGGACAGGTCCGCTTTAAACTCGTAACCCCTGCCTGACCCGAGCACATTTTCCCCAGTTTAGCTTTACCCAAATCTAAAAGCTTCTTGAAAAAAGTGTCAAAACGAGGATAAAAATGCAACAAAAAAGTGGGGAAAAAACAATAACACAATTAAAAAGCAGGAATAGTTAGTCCAGGTTTGATCGCGGTCAGTCTCTCAGAACATGGATCCATTTGTCTCAACCAAAACTCCGATGAGAAAACTGACGTCCTCACCGCGACTGGCCTCCTCCTCCGCTGTGCCCGCTGCCTCAGTCCCAGCTTGTGCCTCGCAGCGGAACTGTCCAGACAAACGGAGGCCGAGGCCGGAGAGCTGAAGTCTCCAGGAGCGACCACCAGGGGGCTCACCACTCGGCTGGAGCCCGGGCACCAAGACTGAAAACACATGAAGAAAACGAGTCACATGACTAAAGCTGAAAACACATGAAGAAAACGAGTCACACGAGTAAAGCTGCTAACCCTGTGGTATATAGTGTTAGATTTAGTTTTAGTCTCATTTTAGTCATAAATGATATTTTTTACTGTCTAAAATATTGCACTGCTCTGAGGAGGTGAGCGGTCGATTATTTCTCTCCGTAGGTTTTGTCGTGGTGAGTTTGAGCGAGGGGAGGTTTGACGACAGACTCAGAGGCTGCAGAGAAACCAAAGGAATGTGTCCAAACGCTCAAACCTGTACTTAGGAGGCGATCAGAGAGCGGAGCCGAGAGGCCGGGACTGGTCCTGGTTAAACCCGGGGTTAGTTCAGTACTAGTTTGGTCCTGGTTAAACCGGGGTTAGTCCAGTACTAGTTTGGTCCTGGTTAAACCCGGGTTAAGTCCTATTTCAGTACTAGTTTGGCCCTGGTTAAACCTGGGTTTAGTCCTATTTCAGTACTAGTTTGGCCCTGGTTAAACCCGGGTTTAGTAGTTTGGCCCTGGTTAAACCTGGGTTTAGTCCTATTTCAGTACTAGTTTGGCCCTGGTTAAACCTGGGTTTAGTCCTATTTCAGTACTAGTTTGGCCCTGGTTAAACCCGGGTTTAGTAGTTTGGTCCTGGTTAAACCCGGGTTTAGTAGTTTGGCCCTGGTTAAACCCGGGTTTAGTAGTTTGGCCCTGGTTAAACCCGGGTTTAGTAGTTTGGCCCTGGTTAAACCCGGGTTTAGTAGTTTGGCCCCGGTTAAACCCGGGTTTAGTCCTATTTCAGTACTAGTTTGGTCCACTTTACACTGAGGCCACTCCCTTCAGCCCTTAAACGGGCCCACCTGTTCAAACACACAAGCATGTGGTCCTCACTCAGCCAATCAGAAGAGATCACCCTACATCACAGATCCCGCTCTGTGGCGTTTGGCCAATCAGCAGAGACCGGTCGCGAAAACTTCCTGTTTTCTCTGAAGTCTAAAAAGACCCAAGTCTGGCTAAACTCATGGTACATTTCTTTACACAACTTGAAAACTAACCCTGGTAAGTTGATGAAATTCATACATTTTATTGGTGAATAATTGTGCTCAGTGATGATTTATGTGTTGGTTTTGGAGGACGTAGTGAAATAAGTGAAATTACAGCATGAAAAAGGCAGGAACCATATTTGATCATACGCCCTGTTCACTTAAACCTAAAGGTAATGGGTTTTGTCCATACTTGGACATTTGTTCGTTGCACCTATTATTCATACTTACAGTATTTTCTTAACATAAAAAAACAATAAAGCCTAGGACTATGTTTTTATGTTGCCAAAGGTTATTTTTAGTCAAACAATATAGGGAGGATCGCTGTTATTGTTTATTTCCGCGATTTTCACCGGATGTTTTGTTGACTGGTGGGCAAACAGCTGATTTTCCGAGCTTGAAGAGCTGTTAATTTAAATCACAGATCTTTTACAGCACTGATCTTTTCACAGATGCAATGCTCTGTTTGTGAACGATGTTTTGTCCCACCATAGAACAATTAATATCTATTTAATACATTTGCGTTGCCCACCAGTGCCTCGGACGTGACGACAGGGCGATCCCCCTCATTGGAGGAGACTGACCCCGCCCACTTCACGTAAAAACACAATCACCTTACAAAAGCTATGACAGGTGTGATCATTCAAACATCACACAATACAACATGTCCTGAATAGCAGTCAGAAACCTTGCTGAGTCCCAGACTCAGAGTCATGCACTAGTGTAGTTTGCTGTGTTTGTGTCAGTGGCCGAGCTCTGGGTCATCATTCTGAGAGCTTTAGTGATTCTGTGGCTAAAACACGTTTCTCATGCTGCTTTTCTTGCAGTATTTTTAGTCCAGTAATGGGTTATGTTTGCTATACTCTAACTCAGTTTCTTCTGCAGAGAAGTAACTGATAACTATAACTAATTACTTCAGGTCTCCACTACTTTATGTTTGTATTTGGAGCTGTCCTTACGTGTTCTTTCATTAGAGTGTGTTTTTAGACCCACTCGTATAAAGCAAATGTTATTGATAACATGAAACAATATTCAGTATGATGTAAAAATCTATAAAGTAGCCGCATCTTTCTATAAGCGTGTGGAAAACGTAGCCACTTGTCCAGAAATGACAGTTAAAAATCTCAAAATAAATATTTTCACCTCCAGCGTCTACAGCCAATAATCCTTACAGTACAATTATAAACATGTAGTAAACAGATGAGCATGCTTTGTGCAGATCAGGCTGTGACTCGTCAAAAGTCATCACTGTCTGTGAATAAGGTTTTTTAATGGGGACGTGTGTAGGAAAGCCTTGCGGAGCTCTGGGGTTAATATCTTAGTTGTAGTTATTTTATTGAGTCAGCAGGTGGCAGCGGTGCTCTTTGGATGCGATCACAGGTCAGGTCACAGGTCAGAAGTAGTAACCGCGCCTACTTAGTTTAGTTTAGTTTATTTATTTGTTTGAGCAGTTAACCTGCTCAAAGGGAGTGGGCTGAAGCAAAAGGCTTATAAGCGCCCACCCCAAAATAAAAATAATAACATTACATTTAATATTTACAAGGTAGCAAATCATAAACAAAGGAACATAGGGCAAAGTAACAATAAATGATGAAGAAGAATAAAACAAACAACAGCAAAATAAAGAACAACAAAAGAATGTGCTACTTTTATGTTATAAAGGTTCATTAATACATATTATACTCTGACATCTTGCTACATCCCAGTTGTCATTACCATCCTCAATATAATTTAATTTGGGTTTAATTATCATTATTATTATATTTGTTTAATTGAGTTATATGTGAAGTATGATGTAAGCCCTGCATAGTGTGGTGCATTAAAAGCCAGGGTGTAGAACGGGCCAGTTGAAGAGGGCAGTAACTCCCCTCAACAAACCCCCACCCAGCTGCCCTAACAGCTGATTTGTAGATGATGTTCCTATGCTGAGTGGTGCATTAAAAGACAAGGTTTTGAGCCCGTTGGGAGGGTCCCTCTCAACAGATTCATAACTTGCCTACCCTAATTCTCAATTTGTAAATTTGAGCAATAGAATGACAACCGTTCCAAGCAGCAACACTCTTCCTTGATTATAGAGGAAACACACATAATTGATCCTACTGCGCCTCTAGTGGCAACACATTTCTTGTTCTCTGTATATTTCAAAAGTCTTTTGTTTGTATTTATATTTGAACAGGTTGATGTTTGGACATCGTTTCAACTCCATTTCCAGTTTATTCCACAATTGTACACCATTAACTGTTGGGCTAAAACTTTTCAAAGTTGAGCTATGTTTCTGAATCCTAAAGTTTAATTCGTCACGTAATTCATAACAACCAGTACGTTCTTGGAACCTTCTTTGTATTTGGCCTGGTAACAGTTTGTATCTTGCTTTGTATAACATCTGTACAGTTTGGAACTCAACAATGTCACAAAACTTCATGATCTTTGATTTAAAAAAATAATGAGTTTGTGTGGTCCAAAAACCCAACTTTATGAATTACTCGGATAGCTCTTTTTTGCAACAATACTATTGGTTTTAATGTGTTTTTATAAGTACTACCCCAAACCACAGTACAATAATATAAATATGGCAAAATCAGAGAACAGTATAAGGTATGTAGAGCTTTGATGTTTAAAATGTGCTTTGCTTTTGCTATTACTGAAATGCTTCTAGAAATGTTCGTAGATATATATTTAATATGAGCTTTCCAAGTAATTCTGTCATCTATAATAACACCAAGGAATTTGATTTCATGCACTCGCTCTATGACAACACCCTCTATCTGAATTGCTTCCTGAGCATTGGAGTTACGGTTGCCAAATATCATCATTTTGCTTTTACTCAGATTTAGAGATAATTTATTTTGTTTGAACCACTTATTGACACTTTTGAGTTCCAAGTTAACAATCCGACACAGTTGCTGTAAGTCGTCACCTGATGCAAAAATATTTGTATCGTCAGCAAACAAGATGAATTTAAGTACTTGAGACGTTTTACAAATGTCGTTAATGTACATATTAAACAATTTTGGGCCCAGAATGGAACCTTGAGGTAAACCACACACAATTTCTTGACAACTCGACTGATAATCACCTATTTTCACACATTGTTTTCTATTTTTTAAATAACTGGTAACCCACTGTAGAGCTACCCCCTAATCCCATAATGTTCTAGTTTATTAATTAGTATATCATAGTTTATTGTATCAAACGCTTTACTCAGGTCAATAAATAACCCTATTGCATATTTCTTGTTATCTACAGCATTAGTTATTTCTTCAATTATATCAAAGAGCGCGTGTGAGGTTGAGTGATTATTCCTAAAACCAAACTGATTGTCCGAGAGTAAATTACACCTTTCAATAAAGCTGTCAAGTCTAGAGTTATAAACCTTCTCTAAGATTTTAGAGAATTGCGGTAAAAGGGAAACAGGCCTGTACTTGTTTTGATCTGACGTGTCTCAGACGAGGGAAGGACTATGGATAACGAGAGTAGGAAAAGATCCAGAGAGAATGGCCAAACGTGAGGACAAATACAAGTTACACTTGAACAGGTTTTGGTTAGCGGTGTTTTTTGAAGTAATGGTGGAAAACGGGGATCAAGGAAACAGACCTAAGAAAAACGCATGATAACAATGCTAAAAAGCCTTTGCCATCGCCGCCCCCACCCTTTGGAACTCACTCCCACAGCCCATTAGAAACTCTGACTCACTACCTACCTTCAAATCAGTGCTCAAAACCCACCTGTTCCAACTAGCTTTTCCGTAAACCCCTTTTTTGTTTTGTTTTGTTTTGTTTTGCCCCATGTAAAGCGTCTTTGAGTGTCCAAAAAAGCGCTATACAAGTTCGATGTATTATTATTATTATTATTAAAAATGCTAACCCCGAGCCGCATTCGGACATGGCGTCCAGCGCGCATTTTATCACAGCGCACTCTCGTGTGAGAGAATATGAGACGTGTGCTTCTGTTTTATAGATGGAAACCACTGTTCAGATGTTTGAGGCGTCACTAAAGCAAAAAATATTAGCGTCAAAGTCTTCTGCTTGATTACATAAAGCTCGAAAGCAGCATTTTGGGTGATTTCACATATTTTCTACGGACGATTACTAAAAAATGGAAAGAGGTACAAACAACATTCTAATCTTTCTTTCGGTGGGTTTGGTGTTGACATAGAACTCAATTTTCTGTGGGTCTTGAAAAAACAGTAAAAATCCTGAAAACCCTCTGGCAGTGGGAGCTTTCTGATTTGAAAATGGCTGGCAGTCAATGAGTTAAGAGGAAGCTTCATCCAAATGATTTATATGTGTTGGCTCTTTCTGTCTAGGATGAACTCGAGCCCAGAGTCACTCACTGCTGGTTTTATTCAGTAAAAGTGGTTTATTTTCTTACCTGCTCCTCTGCAGAGTCCAGGCTGAAAGAGCTGCTCCTCTGAGGCTGGGTCTGAAACACAGAGAGAGCTGGAACTGGGCCAAAGTAACAGCAGTAATATTTGTACCTTGATGGGTGTATTTGTACCTTGATGGGCATGTATTTGTACCTTGATGGGCGTGTATTTGTACCTTGATGGCGTGTATTTGTATCTTGATGGGTGTATTTGTACCTTGATGGACGTGTATTTGTACCTTGATGGGCGTGTATTTGTACCTTGATGGACGTGTATTTGTATCTTGATGGGCGTGTATTTGTACCTTGATGGGCGTGTATTTATACCTTGATGGCCGTGTATTTATACCTTGATGGGTGTGTATTTGTACCTTGATGGGCGTGTATTTGTACCTTGATGGCCGTGTATTTGTACCTTGATGGGCGTGTATTTGTATCTTGATGGGTGTATTTGTACCTTGATGGCCGTGTATTTATACCTTGATGGTCGTGTATGTGTACCTTGATGGGCGTGTATTTGTACCTTGATGGGCGTGTATTTATACCTTGATGGCCGTGTATTTATACCTTGATGGGTGTATTTGTACCTTGATGGGTGTATTTGTACCTTGATGGGCGTGTTTGTATCTTGATGGGCGTGTATTTGTACTTGATGGTGTTGTCTTGATGGCGTGTATTTGTACCTTGATGGGCGTGTATTTGTACCTTGATGGGCGTGTATTTGTACCTTGATGGGGTGTATTTGTACTTGATGGGCGTGTATTTGTACCTTGATGGGCGTGTATTTGTACCTTGATGGGCGTGTATTTGTACCTTGATGGGCGGTATGTATTGTTGTACCTTGATGGGTGTATTTGTACTTGATGGGTGTATTTGTACCTTGATGGGCGTGTATTGTACTGATGGCGTGTATTTGTACCTTGATGGCGTGTATTGTACTTGATGGGTGTATTTTTTTTTGTATTGATGGGCGTGTATTTGTACCTTGATGGGCGTGTATTTGTACCTTGATGGGCGTGTATTTGTACCTTGATGGGCGTGTATTGTACCTTGATGGGCGTGTATTTGTACCTTGATGGGCGTGTATTTGTACCTTGATGGGCGTGATTTGTACCTTGATGGGCGTGTATTTGTACCTTGATGGGCGTGTATTTGTACCTTGATGGGCGTGTATTTGTACCTTGATGGGCGTGTATTTGTACCTTGATGGGCGTGTAATTTGTACTTGATGGTGTGTATTTGTACCTTGTGGGTTATTTGTACCTTGGGGTGTTTTGTACCTTGTGGGTGTATTTGTACCTTGATGGGTGTATTTGTACCTGGTGGGCGTGTATTTGTACCTTGTGGCGTGTATTTGTACTTGGTGGGCGTGTATTTGTACCTTGGTGGGCGTGTATTTGTACCTTGATGGGCGTGTATTTGTACCTTGATGGGTGTGTATTTGTACCTTGATGGGCGTGTATTTGTACCTTGTGGGCGTGTATTGTACCTTGGTGGGCGTGTATTTGTACCTTGATGGCGTGTATTTGTACCTTGATGGGCGTGTATTTGTACCTTGGTGGGGTGTATTGTACTATGGGTGTATTGTACTTGGGCGTGTATTTGTACCTTGATGGCGTGTATTTTTTGATGGGCGTGTATTTGTACTTGGTGGGCGTTATTTGTACTTGATGGGCGTGTATTTGTACCTTGATGGGCGTGTATTTGTACCTCTATAGGTGTTTGGTTAAACCTCTATTTTCCTCCTCCTATGTTGTTTTCCTCAAGTTGTGCTTTTGTTATGCTGATTTGGTTGTAATTCTTTAGTTTGTACACTAGATGGCGCTAAGACAGGAGTTGAGCCTAATGTTTCTGGTGCATTGATGAGGTAACTTAACACATACCCAGTCAATGCACAGGAGAACAGAGATGCCATCGGTGAGTTCTAGTCCTACTTTAGTGTTAAAACTAACTAAAAATAAAACATAGTCTAGTTCATAAGTAGTTAAAATGGGAAAATGTCAAATTGTTGAATTGACCAAGTAAAATTATAATCTGAATCAACAGAAATAATTAAAATATACTTTGTTAAATATGTACATTGGAATAACTTGTGAGTAAAAAGCTAAAAACTGCATGTTAAAACAACTCTTAAGATATGTTTTCTGTATGAAAAGGTTTTCAACCTGCTGCTTCTGCACTTATGCAACCAACTACTACTGCTGCAATAAAAGTGAAGCTGAGTTGATCCAAGCGTCCTCTGTACCTTCTGGGTTTTTCAAGTTATACCAGCATTGACAAAGACATAACTTGACAATAGGTGTGTATTTGTACCTTGATGGGTGTGTATTTGTACCTTGATGGGCGTGTATTGGTACCTTGATGGGTGTGTATTTGTACCTTGATGGGCGTGTATTGTACCTTGATGGGTGTGTATTTGTACCTCTATAGGTGTGTATTTGTACCTTGATGGGTGTGTATTTGTACCTCTATAGGTGTGTATTTGTACCTTGATGGGTGTGTATTTGTACCTTTTATAGTGTGTATTTGTACCTTTTATAGGTGTGTATTTGTACCTTTGATGGGTGTGTATTTGTACCTTTTATAGGTGTGTATTTGTACCTTGATGGGTGTGTGTATTTGTACCTTGATGGGCGTGTATTTGTACCTCTATAGGTGTGTATTTGTACCTCCTATAGGTGTGTATTTGTACCTTGATGGGCGTGTACTCCTCCGGGGGGCTGCAGGGTAACCCGTCGTCCTCTGACATTGTCCCGTTGTCCTCTGTCCTCTTCACACACAGCAGAGATGGACGCATGGCCTGTTTCAGCTGCATCTGGAACTCAACACAGACCTCTGTTACAACGGAGGCTCGCACTCTGCTTTTAACAGGTTGAAATCCCCGTGTTTAGAGCAAAGCAGGTAAAAGATCAGACCTGCTGTAACAGAAACTGATCTGAAATGAATCAATCTTGTGTTTTCATTGCTCTGTTTGCTCCTGTTCTTGCCCCTAAACAACTGGACGACATTCTAATGTTGTAACTTCTTAATCACTGGTTTCAGCTGCAAACGCCTCCAGGTGAAGTCACTGATGATGCCGCAGGACAGGGCTCTTTACAGGGAAGTCTACATGCGGTACGTTCCTCAATAAAGTAAACTGTTGACACTGAATCATTGACCGTAGTCAGGATCACAGAGGCACATTGTGTTTTGTGTCTAACATTCAGTTAGTCTGTCCTTGGTGAGTAACACAAAGGCAGATAAGAGTGAACAGTGTGAGTTTCGCTGATAAAACGTTAAATAAACATTGGACTCTGCTGATAGAACTTTACAAATAGGAAAACTTTAGAGCCAAGGTGGAAATGTGTCTTTGGCATCACCTTAAAACACATCAACATCCATTATCCAAATCACCGTATTTACGTGGCACTACTAAAGTCATGTGTAACTTAAAAACACAAGATATGCCCGATCAGGCCACAAGAAACAACAACTTCTCTTACAGATTTAAAGAGTCAGCAGCTTTTACTGCTCTGGGCACAAAGGACTTCTTCTAAATGTTTTTATTTGCTGGGTATGATATGATTGTATGTCTCTGTCCTGACGGCAGGAGTTCTAATTCATTGTTTAGTGGGTGGGAAGAGCCTTCTCCTTGTACTGACTCAAAGATCTCTGAGGCTTCATTCCCAATGATCTTTGAGCTCACGATCCTCTGGAGTGTATTGTTCACGCTGAGGTTCTGTTCCACATCAGCATGTTAAAGGTGACGATGCTCTCCACAAGGCTCCTATACACCTTTTCACACTTCGTGTTCTTCTTGTTGTTACATTAAAGGTTAAAAACAAGAAACTGCTGAGAGCTTCTGTCTAGTTCTACTGCTGTCGTCTCTCTCTCTCTGAGCCTCTGGGACTGAAGAGTATTTTTACCTCCGTCTTAAATGTAAATGAGTCCTGTTTTAGACGTAGAGAGTTCATATTGATCCTATGTTTAGACTCGACTGAAAAGAAGCGGCTCACGCTGATGTGTTCACTCATAAATGAAAACCTTCAGGGAGAATCTACAAAGGAAACAGTATTGAAATAAAAGGAAAAACAATCGATTAAAAAAGCAGGTGCTGTGTTTATGTAAAAGCTTCAACATGAGCGTCTGGCTCAAGAGTCTCTCACCTGCAGACTCTTGACCTTCCTCTGAGACTGTTAAGGTGCGTTCAGACCGAACGTGCGTCCACGCTCCGTCAGCCTCTAGTTGGACGCCAAACATGGCCGCTTCACACTCGCGAGAAACGCCCGTTTGCTGGCGCGTGAAGTTTTGCAAGCGTCATAATTAGGAGGCGTGTCATACCACTCAGGCCGAGCGCAAACCGCGATGATCAACTTCTCCTCCATGCTGCAGGTCAGGGGCGCAACTACCCCCCCCCCCACACACACACACACACACACACACAAACACACACATGGCTCTTTGATGGTTGTTTCTTTTTTTTAAAGAAAATAAATACCCTCTGAATTGACTTTATTTGAACGAAAATTTCACTAATTCACACAATATAACATCGATATTTCCCTCTATGGAGTTTGTTATCACAAAAAACAATCACACGGCCCGAAGCTTCTGTTGCTTCATTCACGTAACTTTTCCTCCTCTCCCTCTCTCTCCTCTCTCTCCCTCTCTCTCCCTCGCACAAGAGGGGAGAAAACAACGCAAGCTTCAACGCGATCTCCTCTGTAACCGTGTTTATTATTTCATTAGGTCTTTTATTTCTCAAACTTGTTGCCTTATGCTCACTTTGAGCTCCTCGTGGGGGGTGGAGATGACTGTCCCTCTGCACTCCTCTCTGCCCCACTCCAGCAGTGACTTTTGTTTCGCAAAATAAGCACAACTAAAGTGACGCCCGTCCCCCAAAGAGGAATAAAAAAAAACACTTCACCACCGCGAACCTGTTCAAATCGTTCACTGTAAAGACTCGTTCAAAAGAGCCGGATCGTTCACGACCGACACACATAGACTGTTAAAAAGAACACATCACTATTGTTGCCCCTATGAAAGGCATATATTGCGTATGCCCTTTTTGCTCCACTGCTGCAGGTAACAGGTGACCTCACTATTTGAGCCCAGTCCCTGATTGGTTAACAAGGCGTAAATGAACGCACGTGTAGATTGTGATTACTTGAGTGCATGAAGCAGTGGGCGCGGCCTCCCTGCTCGTGTACTGCGCTGTTCTCACTGGTTTTGACGCGCGTTAATCCTCATCTGCTCGCATTTGGAACGCTTCATACGCGCGGACATCTTTGCTTACATTTCGACGCGCGTCGAAGCGTCTACATAGGGTTAACATGGAAGTTGTTGGCGTGTCAGCGTTTGGTCTGTACGCACCATTAAAGGAGAAAGAGTCTCTCACCTACAGACTCTTGACCTTCCTCTGAGACTGTTAAAGGAGAAAGAGTCTCTCACCTGCAGACTCTTGACCAATCAATCAATCAATCAAGTTTTATTTCTAAAGCGCCTTACAACAACCAAAGTTGACCAAAGCGCTGCACACAATAAAAAAAAAATAAAAAAATGACCTTCCTCTGAGACTGTTAAAGGAGAAAGAATCTCTCACCTGCAGACTCTTGACCTTCCTCTGAGACTGTTAAAGGAGAAAGAATCTCTCACCTGCAGACTCTTGACCTTCCTCTGAGACTGTTAAAGCAGAAAGAATCTCTCACCTGCAGACTCTTGACCTTCCTCTGGAGACTGTTAAAGCAGAAAGAATCTCTCACCTGCAGACTCTTGACCTTCCTCTGAGACTGTTAAAGCAGAAAGAATCTCTCACCTGCAGACTCTTGACCTTCCTCTGAGACTGTTAAAGCAGAAAGAATCTTTCACCTACAGACTCTTGACCTTCCTCTGAGACTGTTAAAGGAGAAAGAATCTCTCACCTGCAGACTCTTGACCTTCCTCTGAGACTGTTAAAGCAGAAAGAATCTTTCACCTACAGACTCTTGACCTTCCTCTGAGACTGTTAAAGGAGAAAGAATCTCTCACCTGCAGACTCTTGACCTTCCTCTGAGACTGTTAAAGCAGAAAGAATCTCTCACCTGCAGACTCTTGACCTTCCTCTGGAGACTGTTAAAGGAGAAAGAGTCTCTCACCTGCAGACTCTTGACCTTCCTCTGAGACTGTTAAAGGAGAAAGAGTCTCTCACCTACAGACTCTTGACCTTCCTCTGAGACTGTTAAAGGAGAAAGAATCTCTCACCTGCAGACTCTTGACCTTCCTCTGAGACTGTTAAAGGAGAAAGAGTCTCTCACCTGCAGACTCTTGACCAATCATCAATCAATCAGTTTATTTCTAAAGCGCCTTACAACAACCAAAGTTGACCAAAGCGCTGCACACAATAAAAAAAATAAAAAAATGACCTTCCTCTGAGACTGTTAAAGGAGAAAGAGTCTCTCACCTGCAGACTCTTGACCTTCCTCTGAGACTGTTAAAGGAGAAAGAATCTCTCACCTGCAGACTCTTGACCTTCCTCTGGAGACTGTTAAAGCAGAAAGAATCTCTCACCTGCAGACTCTTGACCTTCCTCTGAGACTGTTAAAGCAGAAAGAATCTCTCACCTGCAGACTCTTGACCTTCCTCTGAGACTGTTAAAGAGAAAGAATCTCTCACCTGCAGACTCTTGACCTTCCTCTGAGACTGTTAAAGGAGAAAGAATCTCTCACCTGCAGACTCTTGACCTTCCTCTGAGACTGTTAAAGCAGAAAGAATCTCTCACCTGCAGACTCTTGACCTTCCTCTGAGACTGTTAAAGCAGAAAGAATCTCTCACCTGCAGACTCTTGACCTTCCTCTGAGACTGTTAAAGAGAAAGAATCTCTCACCTGCAGACTCTTGACCTTCCTCTGAGACTGTTAAAGAGAAAGAATCTCTCACCTGCAGACTCTTGACCTTCCTCTGGAGACTGTTAAAGCAGAAAGAATCTCTCACCTGTAGACTCTTGACCTTCCTCTGAGACTGTTAAAGCAGAAAGAATCTCTCACCTACAGACTCTTGACCTTCCTCTGGAGACTGTTAAAGCAGAAAGAATCTCTCACCTACAGACTCTTGACCTTCCTCTGGAGACTGTTAAAGCAGAAAGAATCTCTCACCTGTAGACTCTTGACCTTCCTCTGAGACTGTTAAAGCAGAAAGAATCTCTCACCTGCAGACTCTTGACCTTCCTCTGAGACTGTTAAAGCAGAAAGAATCTCTCACCTGCAGACTCTTGACCTTCCTCTGAGACTGTTAAAGGAGAAAGAATCTCTCACTGCAGACTCCCTTCCTCTGAGACGACTCTCCCTCAGACTGACCTTCCTCTGGAGACTGTTAAAGCAGAAAGATCTCTCACCTGCAGACTCTTGACCTTCCTCTGAGACTGTTAAAGGAGAAAGAGTCTCTCACCTGCAGACTCTTGACCTTCCTCTGAGACTGTAAAGGAGAAAGAGTCTCTCACCTGCAGACTCTTGACCTTCCTCTGGAGACTGTTAAAGGAGAAAGAGTCTCTCACCTGCAGACTCTTGACCTTTCCGTGGAGGCTGTCCTGTGACGCGCCCAGAGCCTCGTGAGCCTCCGACCAATCAGAGGCAAACACAGAGTCATGTGACTGTGCCCGACTCCCCAGACCGACATCCGACCTGCGGCAGAAAAACAGAAGTTAGAGCCTTATATATAAGTTTTCACGTTTGGGCCTTTCTTCAGTTATAAACCTTCAGCTTTAGAATAGATTTGTTTGGGGCCATTTCTTCCAAATGGATTGTTCTCACACTGTTCCTACAAACTCCAAACTTCCCAGTCTTAAGCTTAACTAATATTTTGAGTGTTTTTCTGAGGGATTTCCAAGTATCTAAAGGTCTATAAACCGCAAGGCAAGGCAAGGCAATTTTATTTATACCGCGCATTTCATACACAAGGCAACTCAATGCGCAGCTGTTCAGAATCAGAATAGTTTGTATTGCCATTGTTATGAACAGGTTCACAACTAGGAATTTTACTATTGAGTTGCCTTGTGTACGAAATGCACGGTTTAAATAAAGTTGCCTTTCCTTGCCAGGGTGGCCGTTAAATGGCGCCCCTTATTTGCTGAAATTAGAAATTATAAGAAGCAATAAAGCAAGTACATACATACACAAATATACACAGTTGCATAATACACATTACGGGCGAAAAACACACTGGAATTTTTTTCTTTGGTACAAAAGGTAGGGATGGTGGGGCTTAGAAAGATGAGATGAGTGAGGCAGACTTTGGCTTTGGTTCTAATTTTATAAATTGGGTCAAGACAATCTATGCAGCTCCGAAATCTTCTGTCATAACAAATAACACTTAGCACCATTTGATTTGCACCGTGGAGTACGACAAGGGGACTGCCTGTCATCACTATTATTCAATTTAGCAATTGAGCCTCTTGCAATAGGGATAAAGAATCATCCCTCTTTACATGGTATACACATGGGTTCACGTGAATGTCTTGCATTGCTATACTCTGATGATATGCTTATCACCCTGAGCAAACCAGAAGAAGCAATTCCGTGTCTTTTGCAGTTTATGACCACATTTGGAGGGATCTCTGGTTTTAACATCAACTGGACAAAAAGTGAATTAATGTTTCTTGGTGAGGGCAGAATATTGTCCAACTGTCCACTCAGGATTGCACAAAATTATATTACATATTTGGGTCTGAAAATATATAAAGATATTTAGAGAAGAGTCTTTGTTCAAACTAAATTTTGTGGAATGTGTAGAAAAGTTAAAATGCAATATAGAATACTGGTGGACTCTACCGCTCTCAATGATTGGAAGTGCATTAAGATGATAGCCCTACCCAAACTGTTGTATCTATTCCAAAACTTACCAATATTTATTGCACAGGGTTTCTTCAAGAAACTACAGGGTATAATTTTAGATTTCATATGGGGTTATAAAAAACATAGAATTTCCAAGCAACATCTGTATAGATCAACTTGTGAAGGGAGTTTGGGTCTTCCAGTATTCCAACATTACTATTGGGCTGCCAATATCAGAGCATTGCTCTACTGGCAGGAGGGCTCTCACTTTATACTGCTCCTCTGTGGCTGCAGCTTGAATAGGGATCTTTACTGAAACCCCATACATCGCTGGCCTCTTTATTTACAGGTACAACTCCTAAAACACATTTAGTTAGTCATAGTTTTGTGGTCCGAAATTTTTTTCATCAAAATTAAACAATATTTAAAAATTCATGATATTTCAATTTACACCTCAATATGCCACAATTCCAACTTTGTTCCAGCTCTACAGGACAAAACGTACATAATCTGGCATAATAAAGGAATAAAAAACATTAAAGATCTCTACATTGACGGCAAATTTCCCACATTTAATGAATTTTCATTGACATGACTTGCCTAACTCACATTTTTTCCGTTATCTCCAAATAAGAAATTTTGCCAGGAGTAATATGAATAACTTTGAAAGTTTGGGTGACAGCATCCCTCTGTTTGATGTGTTGAGCTTATCAATAACTTGTAAAAAGCTCGTCAGTAAATGTGTCAAGCTCTTCACACTTGAAGGTAAAGCATTACATAATTGTAAAGAGGCATGGGAAAAAGAGATTGGAAGTGCCTTGTCCAATAACATCTGGAGCACCGCTCTCACCCGTATTAACATGTGCTCAATCAATAGTTCACACAGATTGACTCAGTTTAAGGTGATTCATTGATTCCACTACACTTAAGTTAAGCTCCATAAGTTCTATCAATCGGTGTCTCCTATATGGGACAAGTGTAACAAAAATGAAGGCACTTTGCTGCATTTGCTCTGGGGTTGCCCTTTGATACAAACCTTTTGGTTAAATGTGTTTTCTTTTTTTTCTAAAGTATATGAAAGGACAATCAACTCAGACAGAGACTTTGCGCTTTTTGGAGCTTCACTGAATCTTATGGACATCCCTGCAGACATTCAAACTGTTATCTTATTGGGGACTGTCATTGCAAAAAACTGATTCTCAAACTGGAAGGGATGTGTTACACCTTCTTTCCAGAATTGGCTCAACAAATTTATCTCCATAAAACATCTGGAAAATATTCGCCTTGGAAATAAAGCTTTGGGCTACTGGGAACAGGTTTGGGGACCCGTACTAATGTATTTGTCCAAATCATAATCATGAATGATGATCATTTATAGACATATTTTATATTATTAATAACGATAATGTTGTCTGATATCTATGTTATGGTTAGTGGTGTTACTAATTAGCATAGCTCATTGATGGCAGCATTATGCCAAGAACACTCAGACTGTTCATGCCCTGTTTTTTTTTTTTTTTGCATATCTCTCTGTCTTTCTGTCTTTTTTTATTTTTATTTTTTTTATTATTATTACATAGCATGGCAGTGGTTGCTGTGCACATCTGACCGAGTGTATGAGTGTGAGGGTGAATGGAATATGTATGGATGAATATGCTGGTAGGTACACAAGAGGGGATTATTTTTGTTTTAATGTATATCTAATATTTGCACTGATATAATTTATCGTTGTAAATTCAACTTAATAAAAAAAAAAAAAGTGAGGCAGACTCAGAGGGTTAGAGGCGGGACCTTCTGTGTTGTGGATGAGAAGCTCCTACCAGAGACCTTGTAGTTCATGTCTTTGTATGAGCCCGGCGTCAGTCCTATCAGTCCTTTCACCCGCGGCTCGGCCTGGTGGGGGATGTTGACATTGCACAGGGGAGATAACAGCCCAGCTGCTCTCCTGTGCTCCATAGAGGATAAATTATACAGTTTTTAACTGTAATAATCAATGTGCTTTTCTCTGGTCTTCAACATTATTCAAACATCCGCAGCAGGTCATGGCCTTCTCAGTCCATCCAAAGTTCTGCACAGCCCGAGATCTGTCCCGAGACATCTTTGCCGACTTTGCCAAGGTGTAATCCATCTTCCGTAATCCTTCCTCGTAACGAGAAGAAAGGACCTTAATCAGTTCCTCACTTTTCGCTACATTCCGTTGTAATTCCATCACATTAGCGCTGACTGCTTCGAAATGTTCTTTTATTTCCACCGACAGCAACGAGGTCTCCTTTTTTGCTGCTAGTTTCCCAATTCTGCGATAGACCAGGGCAACTCCTAGACCTGTAAGGAGGTACCCTGCCATCATCAGCCCAAAAAGATAAATATTTTCAACATCTTCCACAGAGAGGGGGGCCAGACATTCCACCTTCCACTTGTTCCAAGAGTCGACCATATAGCCGACCGGGTACGTCATCTCTGGGCAAGTTGGCTCCCCTACTGCACTATTTCTTTGTGAAAAAATCTTGTCAAATGCGCTGAGAGAGCAGTTGATCAATTCCATGGTTAGCCGGTTTAGAAGCACAGCGACCAGGGAGTCCAGAGAGAAGAAAGTAAAGTCAGACAGGACAATAGCAGCAGCAGGAAGCGGGGCAGGAGAACACGTCCTCACTCCACAGAGACAGGAAGCACTCCATGCGCAGGTGAAACGCCATCAGCCGCTGAAATACTGGACTTTTCTTTTTGTGCACTGTCAAATATTTCAAGAGAACGGTGTTTACAGGTACATTTAGGTCTGTTAAGAAGTCAAACGTTTATACATTTGATTGTATTATTCTAAACCTGTGTGTGTTCACGGTCAGTCAAACCTCCTCCGTGTGGCCGTGTTTAAAGCCGCCCTCGTCGTCCCGTTTGCGCACACTGTCCCTTGAGTTTCCCGGTGTTTGCTCTGGGATGGGTCCGTGGTGAATCACTCAAGGCTTTGCTTTGTTGCTCCATAATATTTCAGCAGTGAGAGAATTAAACACATTTATTTTACACCTATGTTAGCAAAGGAAGCATCCCAGTGTGTAGTAAACGGGTTTGCACCTGTCCCAGTTATTGTGCAGATGAGTAGGAGTCTTTGGGTTTAGATTCTGTTACTGCGTCTTTCTCACGTCAGTCTTTCATGTTTTTGGACCCACTCCAAAACCATAAAAACGCTCTATCCATTATTTAGATTTGAACATTTTTATTAAATCACATAAAGAGACTGAAACCTTGCGATATATGTTTCTCTCATGTTTATGTAATTAATCTACAGCAAAAGTTTCTATTCTCTAAATATAATATGTCTTCCTATTCTCCCTCTGGCCTTTCACAGGCTTCAACACCGACCAAATCATCATATTAAGGTTCTGTCTGTCAGACACACTGCAGTGGCCACGTTTCCTTTATTTAGATTAAACTGTGAGGAGCAGCAGGAAGTAAAGAGGAAGTAAACAGGAAGTAAAGGGCAAAGTGACTCGGGCAAACTGAGGGTATAAACAGGAAGCAGAGAATCCATCAGACGAGTGTGAGGGTGAGATAATACGCACTTATCTGTGACTTAAACAAAATATCCCACTGTAAACATGCAATACAATCTACTTTGGGGAAGAAATAACAAAGAATGTGAGAATACATGCAAATAAATGAACGGACGATAAATACTGAGCCAATAAATGTATTATCTGTAATTTGTTGAAGTCGATATAGTAATTATCGTGACCCGATCCTGGAGCTTCATAACTTCTCTGCCTACATCTGTTAATACAATCCCGCTGTTGTTCAATGTCAAATTGTTGTTGTCTATATGTCATATGTCACTTTATATTATCGTATTTATTTAATATTTTTCACGCATGCCCCTATAGCCTTATAGTTTTAAAGTTTTTAGGTTATTTTTATCTTAACTCTGTGTTATATGTTCTATGTCGCACGTTTGCACCAAGAAAAATTCCTAGTTTGTGAACCTGGTCTCAAACAATGGCAATAAAACCGATTCTGATTCTCAAATGTTCTTTCCTAAACCGTGTCTCACGTGGGTCGTATTGTGCTGCTGCTGAGGAGGACCTGTTGACCTCCAGGACCCGGAGGCGTGTGGGTCGGATCACAGCTGACCCTTCTCACCCTGGACACGGATTTCACCCCCTCCCCTCAGGCAGGAGGCTACGGTCTATGCAGACCCATAGATCCCACTACTTGAACAGTTTTTTCCTCCGCCATCAGACTCATGAACAATAACAAGACGCTGTAGACGCTCTCCCTGTAGGGGGCGCTCTCCCTGTAGGGGGCTCTCTCCCTGTAGGGGGCTCTCTCCTCACCCGTTGTTCTTGTCGGAGTCCTTTCTCAGCGACGGCGTTTCTCTGCTTTTACTCAGATCGTCGCTGGACACGGAGCACTTCAGGTCCTCTCCACCAGGGGGCGCCTTCCTCCTCTTCCTTCGGAAAAACTTCTTAAACGTCTGGAACTTGGACTTCTTCTTTCCTAAAACACAAGCGTTTATGGGATTATCCGGAACATTCATCGTCTGAAAGCCATAATTAAAGCCCAAACATCTCAAGAGGCGTTTGTAACTCGCATTTCCTGAAGCAGTTTTAATGTTGCGGGTTCGCTTCCCGTGCGGCCGTAGCCCCATTTCCTTTTACCTGCGGGGTTAATCCCAGGTCACTTCCTCTGTCCCCTCCTCCACTCCTCTCTGTGACTGTGGCTGGTGGCGTCTCCGGCGTCTAAAGCTACTTCTAGCGCTGGTTTCGTATAAATTAATACTCCTTGAAACTCGGATCACGGGTGAGTCCTTTAGTCATCATATTCCTACCTGGTTTATGTACTAAATAATTGCTCATGAACACCTTGTTTTAACAGCATCGTGTTCATGCTGCCCGGGCCTGAGCTCCAAACCTTTCAACTACTCGGGCTGGAACCCCTTCTACCCGTGTAGGTTAACTAGTCTTCAACGGTGAGTTTCCGACACAAACTCGGTTTATTGTTTGTTTATAGCGAGTGATTTCAAGTTGCATTTTGCGGTTTTGTTTGCGTGATCATAGCCTCGCTCCCGTTCCAAGCTCTATTGAGCCTCGTTCATTGTTTACATTTGTTTATGTGCGTTCGTAGCACACAAAGCACCGCTTCTAGCAACTAATCTGTGATTTTATTTAAGTTTCCATTCAAACCGAACAGCAAAGAATGATTACTTCTACTAGAAGCTCAGCGACCCTTTGTTTTGTGCTTTTGCACTGTTTTTGCTTACAGCGTTAAAGCGGCTATGAGTTTCCGCTTTGTAATTTAAGTTACAAATGGTATGTTTTTGGATTACTTGAGTATTATGAACTTTTGAACCTTCTGAAGTGCACTTGTTTTGAGAAATGGTTTTCTAAATTAATGAAACTGCACTGATAATTAGCTGTTTAATGGTTAATTATGATTTAATTCATGGTTGTGAGTATCAAAGCTGTTATATATTTTGAAAAGAAATATGACCTGTTATCTGTAATTATACATAATGTAAATATGTACATCCGTATGCACATATTATACACATGCAGATGCTTTAATGTTAGCTTAATGATACAAATGCTCATTTGTGTTTTTCATTTTTGACCTTTCCAGGTCAGGTTTTTGTTAAGGATTGAATCACACCTTCAACCACCTGCAACCTTTCAACTTTCCTTATGAACGAGAGCTATTGACCTGGCTATGCAGTACGAGAACTGGACCTTTTTGAACTTTAACAAATGTTATGGAACAACCATAACAAACTGAACTGAACAACAAAGGAAAAAAACCCTCTTTGAACATTGCATTTTGCAAAGCATTTTTTGTTTTATATTGTGTTGTTAATTATATCTGACATTATATATATATATATATATATATATATATATATATATATATATATATATAACCTCATATCTTATATATACATACATACAGAGCCTTGCGAAAGTACTAATACACCTTGAACATTTGCACATTTTGTCATGTTTACAACCCTAAACGTAAAGATTTTATTTGAATTTTTTACTGAAAGTTCACACACAAGTAACAGACAACTGTGAAGTGAAAGCAAAATGATACATGATTCTGTTATTTTACAAAAAATAGAAAAGTGAAAAGTGGGGCGTGCATAAGTATTCATACAGTATTTTCTGAGTGCATTAAATTGCCTTTATAACATTCCTAATGACTGCAGAATGTTCACACCTTGCCCTAACCATTAAATAGAGGCCACCTGTGTGTAATCTACTCTCAGTATAATTCCAGCTGTTCTGTGAGGGCCTCAGACTATGGTCAGAGTGTATTGGTCACTAAACAACATCATGAAGGCCAAGGAGCACACCAGAGAGGTCAGGGATAAAGCTGTGGAGAAGTTTAAAGCAGCGTTAAGTTATACAAGATTTCCCAAGATTTGAACATCTCACGGAGCACTGTTCAATCCATGGAGCCAAATACAGAGACATTTTGGAGGAAAACCTGCTGGAGTCAGCAAGAGAATTGAGGCTGGGGCGGAGATTCACCTTCCAGCAGGACAATGACCCTAAACACAAAGCTAAATCTACAATGCCATCCATCCATCCATTTTCTTCCGCTTTATCCGGGGTCGGGTCGCGGAGGCAGCAGTCTCAGCAGAGATGCCCAGACTTCCCGATCCACGCACACTCCTCCAGCTGTTCTGGGGGGACCCCGAGGCGACACCAGGCCAGCTCGGAGACATAGTCCACCAGCGTGTCCTGGGCCTTCCACGAGGCCTCCTCCCAATAGGACATGCCTGGAACACCTCCCGAGGGAGGCGACCAGGAGGCATCCGGAACAGATGCCCTAGCCACCTCAGCTGGCTCCTTTCGACGTGAAGGAGTAGCGACTCCACCCCGAGCTCCTCCCGGGTAACTGAGCTCCTCACCCGATCTCGGAGGGTGCGCCCGCCACCCTGCGAAGGAAACTCATTTCGGCCGCTTGTATTCGCGATCTTGTCCTTTCGGTCATTACCCAGATCTCATGACCATAGGTGAGGGTGGGAACGTAGATCGATCGGTAAATCGAGAGCTTTGCCCCTGACTCAGCTCCTCTTCACCACAACAGTCCGATACAGCGACCGCATCACTGCTGACGCTGCACCGATCCGTCTATCGATCTCACGCTCCATCCGTCCCTCACTCGTGACAAGACCCCGAGATACTTGAACTCTCCACTTGAGGTAAGGACTCCCACCGACCTGAAGCGGGGAAGCCACCTTTTTCCGGTGGAGAACCATGGCCTCAGATTTGGAGGTGCTGATCCTCATCCCGGCCGCTTCACACTCGGCTGCAACCGCCCCAGTGCGCGCTGGAGGTCCTGATTTGATGAAGCCAACAGAACAACATCATCTGCAAACAGCAGAGATGAGATCCTGAGGTTCCCAAACCGGACACCTCCGGCCCCTGGCTGCGCCTAGAAATTCTGTCCATAAAGGTAATGAACAGAACCGGTGACATAGGGCAGCCCTGGCGGAGACCACACGCACCGGAAACAAGTCTGACTTACTGCCGGCAATGCGAACCAAGCTCCTGCTGCGGTCATACAGGGAACGGACAGCCCTTAGCAGAGGGCCCGCACCCCATACTCCCGGAGCACCCCCACAGGGCACCACGAGGGACACGGTCGAACGCTTTCTCCAATCCACAAACACATGTGGACTGGTTGGGCGAACTCCCACGAACCCTCGAACACCGATGTAGGGTATAGAGCTGGTCCAGTGTGCCACGACCGGGACGAAAACCGCATTGTTCCTCCTGAATCCGAGGTTCGACTATCGGCCGGATCCTCCTCTCCAGCACCCTGGAATAGACCTTACCGGGGAGGCTGAGAAGTGTGATCCCTCTGTAATTGGAGCACACCCTCCGATCCCCCTTCTTAAAGAGAGGGACCACCACCCGGTCTGCCATCCAGAGGCACTGTCCCCGACTGCCACGCGATGTTGCAGAGACGTGTCAACCAAGACAGCCCTACAACATCCAGAGACTTAAGGTACTCGGGACGAATCTCATCCACCCCGGGGCCTTGCCACCGAGGAGCTTTCTAACCACCTCAGTGACTTCAGCCTGGGTGATGGACGAACCCCCCTCCGAGTCCCCAGCCTCTGCTTCCTCATCGGAAGACGTGACAGTGGGATTGAGGAGATCCTCGAAGTACTCCTTCCACCGCCCGACCACATCCCCAGTCGAGGTCAACAGCTCCCCGCCCGCACTGTAAACAGTGTTGGTGAAGCACTGCTTCCCCCTCCTGAGGCGCCGGATGGTTTGCCAGAATCTCTTCGAGGCCGACCGATAGTCCTCCTCCATGGCTTCTCCGAACTCCTCCCAGACCCGAGTTTTTGCCTCTGTGACAGCACGAGCTGCAGCACGCTTGGCCTGCCGGTACCTCTCAGCTGCCTCCGGAGTCCCACAAGCCAACAAGGCCAGGTAGAACTCTTTCTTCAGCTTGACGGCATCTCTTACTTCCGGGCGCCACCACCGGGTTCGGGGATTGCCGCCGCGACAGGCACCAGAGACCTTACGGCCACAACTGCGAGCAGCCGCATCAACAATGGAGGAGGAGAACATGGTCCACTCGGACTCCATGTCTCCAACCTCCCTCGGAATCTGGGTGAAGCTCTTCCGGAGGTGGGAGTTGAAGACCCTACTGACAGAGGGATCCACCAAACGTTCCCAACAGACCCTCACAACACGTTTGGGCCTGCCAGGTCTGACCAGCTTCCTCCCCCCTGCCAGCGGATCCAGCTCACCACCAGGTGGTGATCGGTTGACAGCTCAGCCCTCTCTTCACCCGAGTGTCCGAGACACGCGGCCGGAGATCAGATGACACAACTACAAAGTCGATCATCGACCTCCTGCCTAGGGTATCCTGGTGCCACGTGCACTTATGGACACCCTTGTGCTCGAACATGGTGTTCGTTATGGACAAACTGTAACTAGCACAGAAGTCCAATAACAGAACACCACTCGGGTTCAGATCGGGGAGGCCGTTCTTCCCCATCACCCCCGTCCAGGTCTCACTGTCGTTACCCACGTGGGCGTTGAAGTCCCCAGTAGAATAATGGAGTCCCCAGTCGGAGCACTATCTAGTACCCCTCCCAGGGACTCCAAGAAGGCCGGGTACTCTGCACCGATGTTGGGCCCGTAGGCCGAGACAACGGTGAGAGACCTGTCCCAACCCGAAGGCGTAGGGACGCGACCCTCTCGTTCACCGGGGTGAACTCCAACACGTGGCGGCTGAGCTGGGGGGCTATAAGCAAACCCACCCAGCCCGCCGTCTCTCCCCGCGGGCAACTCCAGAAAAATGGAGAGTCCAGCCTCTCTCCAGGAGTTGGGATCCGGAACCCAGGCTGTGCGTGGAGGTGAGCCCGACTATATCTAGCCGGTATCTCTCAACCTCCCGCACAAGCTCAGGCTCCTTCCCCCCCAGCGAAGTGACGTTCCATGTCCCGAACGCCAGAAGCTGCGCACGCGGACCAGGTCGTCGAGGCACCCGCCTTCGACTGCCACCTAGTCCTCTCTGCACCCGACCCCTACGGATCCCTCTGCGGGTGGTGAGTCCACAGGAGGGCGGGCCCACGTCATCCTTCGGCTGTGCCCGGCCGGGCCCCGTGGGCAGAGACCCGACCACCAGGCGCTCGCATTCGAGCCCCAACCCAGGCCTGGCTCCAGGGTGGGGCCCGGCTGCGCCATACCGGGCGACGTCACGGTCCTTGCTGTAGTACTATCCATGGGAGTCTTTGAACTGCATTTCGTCTGACCCGTCACCTAAGACCTGTTTGCCATGGGAGACCCTACCAGGGGCATGAAGCCCCAGACAACATAGCTCCTCGATCATTCGGGCACTCAAACAACCCACCACGTTAAGGTAGCAGTTCACGGGGTTGAAAATCTACAATGGAATGGTTTGACTGGGCCATTCTAACACATTAATATGTTTTTTTTTTTTTTTTTTTTTTTTTTTTTTTTTTTTTAAACCATTCCAAATCTACAATGGAATGGTTTAAAACAAACATATTAATGTGTTAGAATGGCCCAGTCAAAGTCCTGACCTAAATCCTATTGAAATCTGTGGAAAGACCTGAAAACTGCTGTTCACAAACGCTCTCCTTCTAATGTGACAGAGCTTGAGTTGTTTTGTAAAGAGGAATGGGCTAAAATGTCAGTCTCTACATGTGCAAACCTTGTAGTCAACCCCAGAAGACTTGCTGCTGTATTGCAGCAAAAGGGGGTTCCACAAAGTATTAAGTCATGCTGTATGAATACTTATGCACGCCCCACTTTACACTTTTCTATTTTTTGTAAATAACAGAATCATGTATCATTTTGCTTTCACTTCACAGTTGTCTGTTACTTGTGTGTGAACTTTCAGTAAAACATTCAAAATAAATCTTTATGTTTATGGTTGTAAACATGACAAAATGTGCAAAGTTCAAGGTGTATTAGTACTTTTGCAAGGCACTGTATACACACACACACACACACACACACAGACACAGACACAGACACACACAGACATACAGACACACACACACACACACACACACCACACACACACACACCACACACACACACACACACACACACACACACACACACACACACATACACATATTGAACCTCTGAATATATTCAATATATTATCGAAAAGAAACTTCTTTTGTACGTGTTTTATTCACACACTCTGGCTCTGGGGCCGAATCTTCTTCTGGCACAACTTACAGTTAATCCTTCTAGCCTTGAAGCATAAAACGTTACACTGTTGCTCTCCAGTCCAGAAGCTTTAGATTTGGGTAAAGCTGACCTGGAGAAAATGCATTCATGCTTATAATGACCTTTATTAACCTCTAAACCCCGCCTGAACCAAGTGCATTTCTCTCTGATCTTTGTATCAGCTTTACTTAAATCTAAAAGGTTCTCGCCTATAGGCCAGTGTAACGCCTCATTTGAAAGCTAAGACCTACCCAACTCATCTAAAAGGATCTTTTTCTCATGCTGTTTTCTGGCCTTTTTTTCATCGATTTTTGTTGTTGTTGCGTTTTCGTAACTTCTGTTGCTCTTTTGTGGCTTTTGTTGTTGCCGTTTCGTCACTTTTTCTGTTGCATTTTCCTCCTCGTTTTTGTCTTATTTTCGTCGCTATTTTGACGTTTTTAGATTTGGGTAAAGCCAGACTAGAGGAAATGCGTTCGGTTCAGGCGAGCACACTTAAATGGTAAATGGTCACATTTTATATAGCGCCTTTCTACCTGGAACCAGTCACCTATTCACATGCTCATTCATACACCAGTGTACGCAGACACTGGAGGCGAGGTGGGTGAAGTGTCTTGCCCAAGGACACAACGACAAAGGGCACCTGCGGGATTCGAACCGCCGACCCTAACCCTAACCCACAACGAATGCTGTGTGTTTACATTTTTATCATTTGATATGGAGGCTTTTCATGGGAAGCACTTTGGCCAAGGTTAGTTTATTTGATTTGAGTTTGAACACATTTTAGTTGCAAAGTTCCGTCCACGTCTAACAAAAATAACAGTAAATATATCTTTAATGACGGATCCTGCTCTGGTCCTGGGACAGTGCCCTGGCTCTCTCGCTCTTATAGTTTGACTCTGGTTCATAAACTGCAGCTCAGACGGGTTCTGGACTGAAGTTTCTGAATGATAATTATAACACTTTTCTAAAGGCTCCATTGGTCCACGTGTTCTCTCCTCTCTGGACTGTTTTCAGAGACTCTCCCTGCGTCCCGTTGTGGGGAAGCCTCGCGTCTGGATAAAAATACTCCTTCTTTGAGCTCAGCGCAGAAAAATGTCCGGCATGTGGAGTCCGCGGTGAGGAATCGATAAACCGGATTCAATTAGAGAATTACAGGCTATTTCTGTTCGACTCCGGAGAACGTTTGTCAAGGTAATTCGGTCTCATTACATTAGACATATTTCTCACAGAGACGTCCTGCTTCAGACCGGGGGATTAAAGTCAGAGGCAGCAGAGGTTTATTGTATTTGTTTTAGACACAATGATCTTAAAGTTTAAAAGGACAGAAAGAGCCGGGCCTTTCCCTGAGAACGACCTGACCTTCAGAGAGGGAGGGGGAGGAGGGGGAGAGAGGAGGAGGAGAGAGGGAGAGAGGGAGAGAGAGAGGAGAGAGGAGAGAGGGAGAGAGAGAGAGGGAGGGAGGGAGGAGAGAGGGAGAGGGAGAGAGAGAGGGAGGAGAGAGAGAGGGAGGGAGGAGAGAGGGAGAGAGAGAGAGAGGAGAGGGAGGGACAGACTTTTGTGATAAAGAATGTTCTCGTAGTTCCTGAGACACAGATTGGTTTAAAGATCAGGTATTTGGTGATAAACTCCAACACATCTCTATATTTCACTTTGTTGGTTTGAAAGTGCAATATTGATCCTAAACAGCTCAAACTAAATGTCCAGTAGATTCACTTCCTGATTGACTCCTCCCCTTTGCTGCAGCTGTTTAAATAAAGAGCTTAAAGCCAGAGGTGGAGGTGAGGGAAGCACTTCCTGAACACACTGGACCTCAGGAGGAGCTTCCTCTGAGCTGCTGCTGCGAAGAACAGCCACTGGGGAAGATTCAACGTGTGCTCAAAGATGCGCTAGTCCAGGCTGTGGCTTCAGGATTTGAACTAAGTTACAAAAGTATACTGAGGTCTGTGTAGGCTCTCAGTCATACAGGAGTTGGCCATCTTCAATGAAGATTCTTGAGTCCTCGCCTGTACTCTGTAGATGAAGCGTCGAACGTTTCACCTCTTCATCCAAAAGATAACCATAACTTATCTAAAAGAAATTACACTAACGTATCTTATTACATTTAGAAATAATTGACCTGATTGTGTAATGTAAATTCACTTGAAGGTTTTTTACCTGACAACTAATAATCCCGTCAGTAGCTTCAGATGTGACGTCTTCACGTGTGGGAACCGCGCAGCAAAAAGATAAACGTGACAGAGACTCAAGAACCTTCACTGAAAAGTATAACCATCCCCGCTTTCCCTTTGGTTTCAACTGTCTTATTAAGAATCGAGGATGAGAGATCATAGTAAATGTTTCTATTTCTCACCTAGACACTCCTCGTCCACTGGCTCCTGATTGGTGCAGACATCCGCAGGTGTGGACGCCATGGCAACGCCCTCACTCCTGAGAAAAGAAGGAAAGGTTAAGAGGGTCAGACGGTTTCTCGTTGCTTTTGTAAACGTTGGCGTCGGAGTTGTTTGTGCAGAGTTTGAGTTTGGAGTAAACACCTTCTGCTCCAGGAGTTTTCTGCCAAAAAGAGTAGCTTATGCTAATTCTCAGCTCCAGTCGCTGGATGGGCCTTTCTACAATACATTAGAATTACATTTGTAGAACATTTAACATATATGCATATATTATTCATTTTACATATAATATTCACACAAACTCAGGGCCTTTTACAAACGGGTCCAGTTCTGTTTCGTTTTCAGAGAGGTGAACATTTTAAACCACTCCCTCGCTCACGACATTCATACATACGAGGTGGAAAAGGATCTTGCACAAGGGCACAATGACAGTCTGCACCTGTCAATGCCACCAATCAAACTGCTGACCTGTAAATACCATTATCCATGTATGTATGATGTTTTTATGTATTTAACTATAACATCAGCCCAGGGACTACGGGTGGAAATTAGCACTTGAGCTATAACCTGGTTCGATGCATCTCTCCCTTTGAGGTTAATGTGTAAACCTTCAGATCCGTGAACAAAGGCTCGAACCAACATCACCTTCACAGAGACAATTCAACAACATCAACGAATCACGAAACGCAGCAGCGCTTCACAGTTTAGCTTTGATCTGGGGACGGACCTTTGTCGCTGTATGTTGTTCCTTGTTGTACGATTTTAATATAACAGAGGTTGATGGGCCGTGGTTTGAGCTCAGGCCTGATCTTTTCATGTCGTCAATGTTTGGATCTGTTTGTTGTGGTCATTATTGTCTTGTGTATTTTTTACTCACTGCAAATACATTTCCTTACAGGGACAATAAATGTTCTACTACTGAAGCCCAGACCGAGCCCGAGCTGCGCATACGCATAATGTTTGTATCGTAGTAACAAAATGCCTCGGTCCTCATTCAAACGCCGTGTGGTGGTTTTATCAGAGATGTCCCGTCACCTTTTTTAAATTTCTATTCATGCCACAAAGAAGTTCCTATATTGATCTCACAGTGGAGAAATTCACTTGTTACATCAGCTCTCAAGGAAACAGTCAGGATGTGCAGAGTAGACAGAAGTATGTCACAAAGAAGTCTGGATATTATTCTGGCTAGTTGATAAAACATCAGCGTGAGGGACAGAGCCAAATGTAGAGAGTTTAATAACTCAAAAACACAGTAGAAAAGTTCTCCTTCTAATATCCCGCCGGTAACACTCGGCCAATCACAGAGCGGCAGTGATGATCCTCCACAGATGACTGTTCTCACCAAACACTGGCTGGAGATGATCGTGCTGGAGGGAAACGGCCTTTAGAGTCGTCTGGTTGAAACAAGTGAAACAGAATAATCGATACAAGGCGAAAGCGTAGATGGTCATTTGAAGATCCGGTTATGACGAGAGTGACAAAGACAGAACCCTGAGGTTTTAACAGAGTTCAATGAAGTGTCTCGGAAGTTCTTGATCAGAGGGACCTTTTTATCCGGAGCAATGATTAGAGTTTGAATTTATCTGCAGGTAAACATTCAAAGATATTTTTGCAAACGAGTTTATGCCACATGTTTCCCAGTCTTTCAGTCGTCCTCTGTGTCCTGTGTTTACAGTCAGAGAAACAGATGGAACCGTCCCAGAGACTGTTTACGTTCAGGAGCGAGTGCTGTGTGGAGAGTCAAACAGAAGAGAGAGAGTGGGACTTTTAACCAGAATGTTGTTCTGCTCAGAAACAGGCCTGAGAAGTATTTTTGCTTCATTCATGCAGTTTCCAGTGATCCTCTTCTCTCTAGTTGTTCCTTCTTCTGAAAGTCATTTATTTATGTCTTTTCTTTACAGAGATTATTTCAGATCAAAAACATTTTCAAAAAGGACGGTTTACGTCTCATGTACACAGATCGTGTCTGCTTCAGCCTGTGTTGAGGAGGCTTTTTTTGTTTCTGTCCAAAAGGTTCTGAAAATTTAAAAAAGCTCATCATAATCTGCTTTTCTCATGTTTAAAGAGTTCATTTGAGGTTCATTTTATACTAACTACAGAAGCTCTAAGATGACGGCTGGTTTATGAGGCCTAACGCTGGGACTGACCTGGCTCCTCTTCATCTGAGGAGGAGAGACAGAAAGATAGAAGAACTTTATGAAAAAGAGTCTGGGATGTGAAGATACGCTGGGCCATGTCGTACCAGTCGTCGATGAGGTTTGCGTCGCTCGATATGGATCCATCAGTGATCACATGTCCACATCTGATAAAGTACGTTAAAGGGGACGTATTTATGAGCGTTTCAGCCGGTTTAAGTATGGCTGTGGTTTTATGAGCGAGGAATCCGAGCCCTACCAGCCAGAACACAGAGGAGCGCAGAGAAATGCAAATGATCGATGTCGTTTTTGTTGCAAAAACTTTAGGATAAAGAAGTCATTAGTAACTCGGGTCAGATTTTACACGTAGGAGAATTCAACACAGATGTGTAACAGCTGTTTCAATCAGTGTGTATTAGGGATGAGAAAAAATAAGTTTGATCGACGGCAACAAGAAGAAAATCCTCTTAGAGAAGATGAAGCTGGTACATTTACTGTGATTGGATCGATATAAAACTCTTTTAGATCTGATTGGCTGTCAGCAAAGTTCAACAGGTAAGAGGAACCCTGCCTTTGTTCTGTGCTCTGGAAACATCTGTTTGCACCTGTCCAACGTCCCTGCCCCTGCCAACCCAGGAAGAGCACAGAGCTGCTGTTATTTAAATGTGTTTTGTTTGTCTGTGATGACCGTCCTCTGGACCAAATGCTCTTATTCAATGATTAATGATGAATACTTTGTAAACAAGGACTTATTGGATGGTTTTGTCAAGAAATAGAAATAAGAAATAAGAACTAAGACGCTGCTGCTGCAGAGTCTTCACCCGTGAGTAAAACTACAGATAAACAACACGATAAAACTCCATTGATTTAGTTTAGTTTAGTTTATTGATGGAATGCCCTTGAGATGTGCCATCTCGTTTTCGAGGGGGTCCATAAACGCAAAACACAAATAACAATTAACAAGACACAGTACAAGACAGGATACAGACAGGACAAAATACACATTAAGACAGTCACACAAACAAACAAACTTGCTCCAGAGTCCTCCCAAACACCCCAAGATACCCAGACAAGATTTACAAAATTCACATTCATCAAGACTTTGTCACATAGATAACGTTGACATTGACGCTGACCATTGAGCACAGATGTGTAATGTTGAGTATTACAGATGTGTGACTCTGGAAGAGGATGCAGAGGTCGTGGGACAGGAAGTGGATCGTCTCTACAGTTCGTAACTGAGCGGGAGTTTCTCAATGTGTCTGCGTAGGTTTCCCCATTTACAGAAAACATGTACAATAGGTTCCCCGCAGGGGCCAGGACTCCCTGTAAAAGAGATTCTTAATCTCAGTGGGACTTTCCAGTTAAATAAAGGTTAAAAAAAATCATTTCAGACCAGCAGCTCCAGCATCCAAATGTAAATATGTATTTACATTCTTCTTTGTTTTACAATGTTACAGTAAAAGTACAGTTTTTCATTGAGTTTCATGTTAATTGACAGAGTGCATTTCCTCCAATTGAGTTTTACCCAAATTATTGTTTTTCTCACATTTATGACGTGTTTTTGTTGCTTTTTCAAGTGTTTTTTCCGTTGCTTTTTTGTCACGTTTTCGTCGCTATCTTGACGTTTTGTTCCAGAAGTTTTCAGATTTGGATAAGCCAATCTGTAGAAAATGTACTCAGTTCAGGCAGGGGTTAAGAGGTTAAAACTTGTAAATTACTGAATATGTACTTTTAGAGCGATATTTACTGTTTAACTCAATATTACTGTTTAATATTGAGATAAACGGTGATGTCGAGATCTCCATTTTAGTTGGTGGTTCTCAATATCCTCCTTATCTCAATATTTTCCTCGCCTCATGTCTTCTGTGTTTAGCAGCTCGTTGGTCCCACACTGGGCTGGACTTTGTTTCGTTTTGTTCCTGGTGATTTATTAAACGTGACTCATCTCTCGCCTCCTCCACCTGAACCCTCTCCCTGTGTCTCTCTCTCAGTGTTTACATATTTCTACCGTCATGTGACCTGCTCCTCAGCTGCAGCTCATGCTCAAATAAGGCTTGGAGTCCAGACACTTAAAGTCCTGTTAGAAACTCAACTTATATTAATATAGACGTCATTAAACAAGTGCCAAATACAGCCTTAAAACATGACCTTTGATTCAGAGGCATCAGAATCTGTTATAGAATCTGGATATATTGACATTTTGGGAAATATTTAGAAATAATATGAGGAAAAAGGACAAATGGGGGAAAAAACTAGTAAAAATAGAAAAGTGTTTTTTTCTGTTCAGGACAATGATGTTTTTGAGCAAAGCAAACAGATGTTTGTAGCACATCTGTGCTTCTGCACTTGGCTGTCGGTACTTGGAATTATTCAAATCAGAAAGAAAATGCAGAAAGTTAATTTTAAGGTGAAACGCCGCAGGTGGAAATGTTGAGATGTTTAGTTTTCTCCGTTCACGTCTCAGTTTTAAAGTCAGAGTAAAAAAAAGACCAACTCTCCGTTTACGAGGCTTATTTTATGAAGTTTGTTAAGTTTCACTTTTAAGTTTTCAAGGAAATCATTTCCTGGTCTTTCCCACGTTTATTCATTCACAAAGATGTTTGGTATCCACATGTAGCACGAAAGGCTGTAATCCAAATATGGTCATTTCCTTTGTGTTAGACAGCAGCGGCTTAAGACGGGAGAAATATACAAAGGGACTAAACTTTAGGGCCGTTTTCATTCCTTTAACAACATCTTCACTTTAGTCGCTCTGTAAGACTCTTCCCAGTGTTGGACCTTAATGACCTGTTTTACTCACACAGATCTTACACATACTTTCAGAAGGTCTTAGCTTTCAAATGAGGCATTGGACTGGACTATGGGCTGTGAACAAAAACACAAGAAAAACGTGACATAAAAGTTTAGATCAGTTTTGTAGGTCTTAGCTTTCAAATGAGGCGTTACAGTTTTTAGATTTGGGTAAAGCTGAACTGGGTTAGGGTGGGTGGGGATCAAACTGATTATTCTTAAACTAAACCCTCTGAGCAAATCTTTGTAACTAATGTATCAACAAAATGAAACCATTTAACCTGGCTCTGTCCGATTTAGTCTCGATTTTTAAATGAAAACATAAAATGACAGAAAACACTTTTCTTCCTTATGTTCAAGATCTACAGCAAATGTTTCCCATTGATACCTCTGCATTTCATTCCTTTCTCTATTCACCTGCACAACAAACCAACAATCTGAGTTTAGTTGATTATTTTCTCAATAATAGTATATAATATAATAATAATCTGCTCCCTGGAGGTAAACAGTACTTTGAGGAGAAATAAAGACACTCAACAACCAAAATGTGGGTCAAAAAAGGTATTCTTGTCTTTGCGGTGAACAGACTCTAGATCTTTTTCTCCCTCTTGTTTGCAGTCTCACAGTCCATGAATGAATGGCCAGATTAGCAGATTACAGCCGGGATTACGAGGCTCATTCATGTCTGAGAGCCCAGTCCTGACGTCAGCGCCACAGATCCTTTAGTCTGAACGAGACGCTCAGGACGAGACGCGGGATCAAGGTCCGGCAGCTAACGAGATTAAGACAAACACACGGCTCTAACGTCGGAAACATCACGGGAAGCACGACTGACCGCACGACTTTACAGCAGGAAACCGGCGCGCTCGACCGAGGGGAAGGAGCTACGATCTGGTGCAGCATGTTTGTCTCTGAGAATTCTATAGACCTATTTGATGTGAGGTCTGCATGAAGTAAAGACAACTGGAAACTATAATGTAGCAGCTACGTGATCGACATGCTTTTGTTTTCATATAAAAACAACACAAAGCCGTTGTATCGCGTTGTTGATGCACAAATAGAACCAACTATCCAGGACTTAACCCTTCACAGCGGTTCACTCATTATTGCAGCGTAACCTAAACAACTGATATCTGATATAAATGACTGATATGTGATATTGGAAGCACCTGCACATCAGTCACGTGTCTATCGTTTGTCTATTGGTTTAATATCTCTGTAACCGCAGGACCGATCCACATGAAACAAAACCCATATGGAAAAGTCTCATCAAAAATGCATGTACATCTGTTTTAACAGAATGATATATGAATCCTATATCCTATCCTAAACTGTACAAATGTTATGTATAATCAAACTCATGTATGTCATACGTGTCCAGCATGATAGCAACAATGTTATAGATTTTGTATATGGAAAACATAATGAAACTCTATAACTGTTTCATATACTTTTCTTGTGTAAAAGTATCTTATATGGAGCATCAAGCATATAGACTAAGGCAGGCATGTCCAACGTCAGGCCTGGGGGCCTGATGCGGCCCTCAAACCAATTGGGAACTTCAAAACTGTTTCATATTTTATTATTTTATTGATGTTTCAGTTTGCACATAACATATTATAATGACTTTACACAGAACAGCCTTATATAATGTAAAAATGTATAAATACACAAGTTTGTAATTGATGTCTTTAAAAATAATTGAGAAACAGGCCTAGTTTCTGTTCATGTCCTTGGTGTTTTATGTTGACATGTCTGTTCTGTATAAAGCACTATACTATATAGTAAATACATATATAGCACTATATAGTAAATATGTATAAAGCACTATATAGTAAATAACACTGCCGTATTCCTCCACACTGCACCACCTACACCCACTGTCCTCTCTTTTCCAGGTGCAGGAGGTCACATACTTTCATAGATGTTGATCTAAAGATGAAGTTTCGTCTCTTTGACCTCATGTCTCTGGGTTAAACCTGGAGCCGTTTAAACTCGTAACGATGTGGAATTGTGTAACAACTATCGTCAGACTCAGACTGAAGCAGGTCTGAACACGGACAGGAGTTTGTCAATATTAATAACAGAGGAGGCAGTGGAAAATACTACACTGACTCTACGGCAAAGTGAAAACTAAACCCAGGCTAAACCAGGAAGATAAGAACTAAAACATGTACAATAGATCAACGAGAGCAGTGAGATCTGTTCACTGCAAATATCCGAGTCATTTCTGATGTGGACAGACTGTGGTGAAAAACTAGAATTCCCCCAAACCAAACTAAGCAAACAATGGAAAAAGAGTGTTCTGACCAAAGACTTTTCCAAACTGTGTCCAGACTACATTACCCACAATGCACCTCTCCTCTCTAAACGATTCATAATAAATCCCACATGCGACGAAACAAACATGACATTAGGTTTTATCCTGTGAACAAAATATCTGCAAATGATTGTGTGACACTGATCCGCCCATTCGAGAGAGAATCTATGAGTGCTGGGATTTGCGGCTCTTTACGGGAGCCGAGTCTTTCGATCCGTTCATTTCAAAGACACGTTCAAACGACTGGCTCTTTTTAATCATAACGTCAGCCAGAAAACTCACAATATCCAAGACGCCATCAAATCTAATGCAGAGAGGCTGTAACTGTCTGACTAAGCATTGAGCTCTGGCTTTAGATCAGAAAGCTTTCACTTGTGTGGCTCCGCTGTTGGGATGATTCTTGTGTTCGTTCAGGGGAGTTCTGGGTAAAAAGATCTGGCTCTTTTCACAATTGAGATCCGAGAACCGTTCACCTTAAAGAGACGTCCAAAAGAGCCGGTCGGTCATAAATGTCACATCACTAGAAACCATGATGCAGCTCACTCTCCTCCTTTAGAGCATTTTCCAAAGGGACAAAAAGGCAAAAAACTGAGCAGCTGCTCCAAGGCCTGTCACGATAGCCAGTTTTGAAGTTCGATATGTTGAGGCACTTTCTTTCAACTCAAAAGCATAAGAATGACAAAAGAGTTGAAACCACACCAGCTGCAATTAACATGAAATATAATGAACACGACTTGCTTCAGTAGAAAAAAGGTTCACTGGTATTTATTGAAAGATAAGTCGATACGTTTATCGTGACGGCCCTAAAACTAACACTTTAAACACAAATATAACAAAACCAGCGTGGTTAAATATTTCACTCCTCTTCGAGTTTTCACTGAAGGAAACTCGGGGCCAGAGTTTTAAGTTTTGACAAGTGTAAAGTCCACATTGGTTTCTATTTTATAGCGATGAGCCACTAGGGGGCGGTATCGGAGCAAAGAAGTGCTTGGTTTGGAAAAAACTACTATTTTATTTACTCACTGCCTTTCACTCTTTGTACAGACAAACACCAGAGCTCCAGGGTCTTTAAACGAAACCCTAACCAGATCCAAAATCTAGATCTTTGTATCTAATATGTCTCAAAAATAAACCCATAGATTTAGATTTTTACGCCTCATATAAATAAATATAAATGGATGTGTTTTCCGTTCCTTACAAGGCCTGGGATCTGTGGTTTACATCGAAGCCTCGTGACGAGCGGAGTTTACACACAAGGTAAACAACAATCCACAGCCTCTGAGTCCTGTAACGCGGCAACGCTACAGCTGCCACACGCAAACAGTGCTTCAGGCAGTGCAGGAACATTTGACCTGCCGTGAAACCGTCGCCTTGGAGACTCCCCTCAGAGTCACATGATGCAGTCACATGAAAACGACCAGAAACCGGGACTAATATCCAGCCAGAGACTTTATCTTTTAGCTGCCGCACAAACTCGTTTCTAGCTCTAACAATCACATTTGCAGAGTTGGCGTTAAGGTGTGACACGGCAGTGAAACGATTTCGTGTCATTTTGTCATGAAACAATCAAACGGCCGACACTGCAGAGACTCGTGTTTTTAAATGAGATTATTGAAAATAAACTCTAAATGTTGTAAAGTCCAGCCTGTGTTCAAACATCCACATTAAAGACATTTAACCTCTTAACCCCACCTACACTTACACATCTTTACCCTAATCTAAAGGCTTCCTGAAAACGAGACGTAAATGAGGATGAAAAGCAACAAAAACTCAACAACAACAATGTGATGAAAAGTGACGACAATCCAGCAACAACACATGGAAACACAGGTCTTAGCTTTCAAATGAGGCGTTACACTGGCCTGTAGGCTGAAAGAAGTTTTAAGATGGTTAATCAAACTCTAGATCAGAGGCTTGTTGTCATGGCAAACGTGGCGAGGCTAACCCCTATGCCACCGATGCAAAACATTTGATCATTTTCATTGATCCAACGGCAGAAAGTGAGATCGCTGTGATTGGTTTATTATCAGCTCTTTGAAACGTTGTGTTGTCGCATTAGCTTTGTGGTTCAGTGGTTTAGCACTCATTGTATCACCGTGGAAACCAAACATGTCTGTTTTGTGAATGGATACGCGTGGGAAACCGAAAAATCCTCCTAAGGAGAGAGTTTGGTCTCGGGGCAGACTCACATGGCCTTAAACAGCTGATCACCCACTTCCTGTGTTGACAGGAAGTGCCTCCAGGAAACCAACCAGGAAACAGGAGGATTCACATTAAACATCCCACAGACACATTTCCTGCAGAGCCACAGTTTCATTTGTTTCTTTCATCGGGTTTTGGATGAAACAATGGAAGATTTCGGAGAGCCGTAAATCCCGGCTCTAGTGCTGGGATTACGCTCTTTTCCTGGAGCCGAGTCTTTGGGATCCGTTCATTTTAAAGAGCTGTTCAAAAGACTGGCTCTTTTTACTCTAAAATGTGAATAACTCCAGAAAACTCACAATATCTGAGACGCCATCGATAAAAGGCACTTTTTAGATTTAAATGGTCTAAAATGACAAAGGGACTGTATTTACTTTAATAAACTGAGGCTGTGACTGTCACATTTAGCTTTGACTTTAGAGCAGAAAGCGTTCACTTAACTTCAGTGTTGGGAAGATTCTTGAGTTCGTTCAGGGGGAAAAGATCCGAATCTTTTCACAATCGAACCGTTCACCTTAAAGAGCCGTTCGCCTTAAGAGCCGTTCGCCTTAAAGAGCCGTTCACCTTAAAGAGGCATTCGCCTTAAAGAGCCATTCACCTTAAAGAGCCATTCGCCTTAAAGAGGCATTCGCCTTAAAGAGCCATCCATCCATCCATTTTTCTTCCGCTTTATCCGGGGCCGGGTCGCGGAGGCAGCAGTCTCAGCAGAGATGCCCAGACTTCCCGATCCATGCACACCTCCTCCAGCTGTTCTGGGGGACCCCGAGGCGACACCAGGCCAGCTCGGAGACATAGTCCCACCAGCGTGTCCTGGGCCTTCCACGAGGCCTCCTCCCAAGCCTTAAAGAGCCGTTTGCCTTAAAGAGGCGTTCGCCTTAAAGAGCTTCGCCTTAAAGACCGTCCCTTAGAGACGTTCGCCTTAAAGAGCCGTTCACCTTAAAGAGCGTTCGCCTTAAAGACCGTTCCCTTAAAGGCGTTCGCCTTAAAGAGGCGTTCGCCTTCCCTTAAAGAGCGTTCGCCTTAAAGAGCGTTCGCCTTAAAGAGACGTTCGCCTTAAAGAGGCCGTTCACCTTAAAGAGACGTTCGCCTTAAAGAGACGTTCGCCTTAAAGAGACGTTCGCCTTAAAGAGGCGTTCGCCTTAAGAGCGTTCGCCTTAAAGAGACGTTCGCCTAAAGAGACTTCGCCTTAAAGAGACGTTCGCCTTAAAGAGCGTTCTTAAAGAGACGTTCGCCTTAAAGAGACGTTCGCCTTAAAGAGACGTTCGCCTTAAGAGACGTTCGCCTTAAAGAGACGTTCGCCTTAAAGAGACGTTCCTTACCTTAAAGAGACTTCGCCTTAAAGAGACGTTCGCCTTAAAGAGACGTTCGCCTTAAAGAGACGTTCGCCTTAAAGAGACGTTCGCCTTAAAGAGACGTTCGCCTTAAAGAGACGTTCGCCTTAAAGAGACGTTCGCCTTAAAGGAGACGTTCGCCTTAAAGAGAGCGTTCGCGCTTAAAGAGACGTTCGCCTTAAAGAGACGTTCGCCTTAAAGAGCCATTCGCCTTAAAGAGACGTTCGCCTTAAAGAGACGTTCGCCTTAAAGAGCGTTCGCCTTAAAGAGACGTTCGCCTTAAAGAGACGTTCCGCCTTAAAGAGACGTTCGCCTTAAAAGAGACGTTTCGCCTTAAAGAGACGTCGCCTTAAAGAGCTGTTCGCCTTAAAGAGACGTTCGCCTTAAAGAGACGTTCGCCTTAAAGAGCTTCGCTTAAAAGAGTCGCCTTGGGCGGCCTTAAAGAGCCGTTCGCCTTAAAGAGACGTTCGCCTTAAAGAGACGTTCGCCTTAAAGAGCCGTTCGCCTTAAAGAGGCGTTCGCCTTAAAGAGCCGTTCGCCTTAAAGAGCCGTTCGCCTTAAAGAGCGTTCGCCTTAAAGAGACGTTCGCCTTAAAGAGACCGTTCGCCTTAAAGAGCCGTTCGCCTTAAAAGAGACGTTCGCCTTAAAGAGCCGTTTCGCCTTAAAGAGCGTTCGCCTTAAAGAGACGTTCGCCTTAAAGAGCCGTTCGCCTTAAAGAGCCGTTCGCCTTAAAGAGCGTTCGCCTTAAAGAGACGTTCGCCTTAAAGGAGCCGTTCGCCTTAAAGAGCCGTTCGCCTTAAAGAGACGTTCGCCTTAAAGAGGCGTTCGCCTTAAAGAGACGTTCCTTAAAGAGCCGTTCGCCTTAAAGAGCCGTTCGCCTTAAAGAGACGTTCGCCTTAAAGAGACGTTCGCCTTAAAGAGACGTTCGCCTTAAAGAGCCGTTCGCCTTAAAGAGCCGTTCGCCTTAAAGAGACGTTCGCCTTAAGAGACGTATTCGCCTTAAAGAGACGTTTCGCCTAAAGAGACGTTCGCCTTAAAGAGACGTTCGCCTTAAAGAGACGTTCCGCCTTAAAGAGTACGTTCGCTCTTAAAGAGACGTTCGCGCTTAAAAGAGCTCGTTCGCTCTAAAGAGCCGTTCGCCATTAAAGGACGTTCGCCTTAAGAGACGTTCGCTTAAGAGCGTTGCCTTAAAGACGACTTCGCCTTAGAGCTGTTCGGCCTTAAAGAGAGTCGCCTTAAGAGCCCGTTCGCACTTAAAGAGCACCGTATCGCACTTAAAGAGACGTTCGCCTTAAAGAGCGTTCGCCTTAAAGAGCGTTCGCCTAAAGAGCCGATTCTCCTTAAAGAGCCATTCAAAAGAGCCGTTCGCCTTAAAGAAGACGTTCGCCTTAAAGAGACGTTCGCCTTAAAGAGACGTTCGCCTTAAAGAGTGCAATTCGCCTTAAAGAACGTTCGCCTCTAAAGGACGTTCGCCTTAAAGGCCGATCGCCTTAAAGAGCCGTTCGCTTAAGAGACGTTCGCCTTAAAGGTCCGTTCGCACTTATAAGAAGGACAGTTGCCTTAAAGAGAACGTTACGCCTTAAAGAGCTGTTCGCCTTAAATAGAGACGTATCGCTTAAAGCAGACGTTGCCTTAAAGAGACAGTTCGCCTTAAAGAGACGTTCGCCTTAAAGAGACGATTCGCCTTAAAGAGACGTTCGCCTTAAAGAGCCGTTCGCACTTAAAAGAGACGTTCGTTCCTTAAAGCAGACGTTCGTCCTTAAAAGAGACGTGCCTTAAAGAGACGTTCGCGCTAAACGAGACGTTCGCCTTAAAGAGACTTCGCCTTAAGAGACGTCGCCTTAAAGAGACGTTCGCCTTAAAGAGCCGTTCGCCTTAAAGAACGTCGCCCTTAAAGAGCTGTTCGCCTTTAAAGAGCCGTTCGCTTATAAAGAGACGTATCGCCTTAAGAGACGTTCGCCTTAAAGAGACGTTCGCCTTAAGAGACGTTCGCCTTAAAGAGACGTTCGCCTTAAAGAGACGTTTCGTCCTAAAGAGACGATTCGCGCTTAAAGAGACGGTTTTCGCCTTAAAGAGACGTCGCCTTAAAAGAGGTTCGCTTAAAGAGACGTTCGCCTTAAAGAGACGTTCCGCCTTAAACGAGACGTTCGCTTAAAAAGAAGACATTTCCCTTAAAGAGACGTTCGCCTTAAAGAGACGTTCGCGCTTAAAGAGGACCGTTCGCCTTAAAGAGCACGTTCGCCTTAAAGAGACATTCACCTTAAAGAAACATTCGCCTTAAAGAGACGTGGTCCCTTAAAGAACGTTCGCCTTAAAGAGACGTTCGCCTTAAAGAGTGTTCGCCTTAAAGAGACATTCGCCTTAAGAGGCATTCCTTTAAAGAGACCGTTCGCCTTAAAGAGACGTTCGCCTTAAAGAGGCATTACGCCTTAAAGAGACGTTCGCACTTAAAGAGGCATCGCCTAAAGAGGCATTCGCCTTAAAGAGGCATTCGCCTTAAAGAGGACATTCGCCTTAAAAGAGACGTTCCCTTAAAGTAGGCAAATTCGCCTTAAAGAGGCAATTCGCACTTAAAGAGCATTCACCTTAGAAGGCATTCCCTTAAAAGAGACGTTCGCCTTAAAAGAGACGTTCGCCTTAAAAGAGCATTCGCCTTAAAGAGGCATCATCGCCTTAAAGAGACGTTCGCCTTAAAGAGACGTTCCGCCTTAAAGAGCAATTCGCTTAAAGAGGCATTCGCCTTAGAGACATTCGCCTTAAGAGGCATTACGCCTTGAGAACGTTCGCCTTAAAGAGGCATTCGACTTAAAGAGGCATTCACCTTAAAGAGGCATTCGCCTTAAAGAGTGCCATTCGCCTTAAAGAGACGTTCGCCTTAAGAGAACGTTCGCCTTATAAAGAGGCATTCGCCTTAAAAGGCATTCGCCTTAAAGAGGCATTCGCCTTAAAGAGCGTCGCCTTAAGAGGCATTCGCCTTAAGAGGCATTCGCACCTTAAAGAGGCATTCGCCTTAAAGAGACGTTCCCTTAAAGAGGGACGTTCGCCTTAAAAGAGGCATTCGCCTTAAAGAGGCATTCGCCTTAAAGAAGGCATTCGCCTTAAAGAGACGTTCGCCTTAAAGAAGACGTTCGCGCCTAGAGACGTTCGCTTAAAGAGGCATTACGCCTTAAAGAGGCAATCGCTTAAAGAGGCATCACCTTAAAGAGGCATTCGCCTAAAAGAGGCATTCACCTTAAAGGGCATTCCCTTAAAGAGGCACTTCACCTTAAAGAGGCATTCACCTTAAAGAGGCATTCGCCCTAAACGAGCTATCGCCTTAAAGAGAGCATTCGCCTTAAAGAGGCATTTCGCCTTTAAAAGAGACGTTCGCCTTAAAGAGCTGTTCGCCTTAGAGAGGCGTTCCGCCTTAAAGAGACGTTCGCCTTAAAGAGACGTTCGCCTTAAAGAGACGTTCGCCTTAAAGAGACGTTCGCCTTAAAGAGGCATTCGCCTTAAAGAGGCATTCACCTTAAAGAGGCATTCGCCTTAAAGAGGCCGATTCGCCTTAAAGAGACGTTTCGCCTTAAAGAGACGTTCGCGGCTTAAAAGAGGCATTCCGCCTTAAAGAGGCATTCGCCTAAGAGACATTCGCCTTAAAGAGGCATTCGCCTTAAAGAGACATTTCGCCTTAAAGAGACATTCGCCCTTAAAGAGGCATTGCCTTAAAGAGACATTCGCCTAAAAGAGACGTTCGCACTAAAGAGACGTTCGCCTTAAAGAGATTTCGCCTTAAAAGAGACGTCGCCTTAAAGAGACGTTCGCCTTAAGAGACGTTGCAACTCTTAAAGAGCATTCGGCCTTAAGAGACATTCGCGCTTAAAAGAGACATTCGCCTTAAAGAGGCATCGCCTTAAAGAGACATTCGCCTTAAAGAGGCATCGCCTTAAGAAGACGTTCGCCTTAAAAGAGACGTTCGCTAAAGAGAACGTTCGCACTAAAGAGGCATTTCGCCTTAAAGAGACGTTCGCGCTTAAAAAGAGACCCGTTCGCCTTAAAGAGGCATTCGCCTTAAAGGAGACGTGCCTTAAAGAGACGTCGCAGCTTAAAGAGCCCGTTCGCCTAAGAGACATTCGCATTAAAAAGACTTCGCCTTAAGAGCGTATTCGCCTTAAAGAGGCATTCGCCTTAAAGAGACATTCGCCTTAAAGAGACGTTCGCCTTTAAAGAGACGTTCGCCTTAAAGCGCTGTTCCTTAAAGAGCCCGTTCACCCTTAAAGAGGCATTCGCCTTAAAGGAGAACCGTCGCACTTAAAGAGACGTTCGCCTTAAAGAGCCGTTCCTTAAAGAGACGTTCGCCTTAAGAGACGTCGCCTTAAAGAGACGTTCGCCTTAAAGAGAACATTCGCCTTTAAAGAGACATTCCGTCCTTAAAGAGACATTCGCCTAAGAACCGTTCGCCTTAAAGAGACTTCGCCTTAAAGAGCCGTTTCGCACTTTTAAAGACGACATTCGCTTAAAGAGACATTCGCCTTAAGGACGTTTCGCCTTAAAGAAGACGTTCGCCTTAAGAGCTGTCACGAATTAAAAGAGCATTCACCTTAAATAGGCATTCGCCTTAAAGAGACGTTCGCCTTAAGAGACGTTCGCGCTTAGAAGCCGTTCGCCTTACAAGAGACGTTCGCCTTAACAGAACGTTCGCCTAAAGAGACGTTCGACCTTAAAAGACACATTGCGCCTTAAAGAGACATTCGACTAAAGAGACATTCCGCACTTAAAAGAGACGTTCGCCTTAAAGAGCTGTATCGCCTCAAAGAGACGTTCGCCTTAGAGGCATTTCGCCTAGAGGCATTCGCCTAAAGAGGCATTCGCCTTAAAAGAGCCGTTCACCTTAAAAGAGCTGTTCGCCTTAAAGATGGCGTTCGCCTTAAAGAGACGTTTCGCCTTAAAGAGACGTTCGCCTTAAAGAGACGTTCGCCTTAAAGGCTGTTCGCCTTAAGAGGCGTTCGCCTTTAAAGAACGTTCGCCTTAAAGAGACCGTTCGCTTTAAACGAGACGTTCGCCTTAAAGAGCTGTTAGCCTTAAAGAGGCGTTCGCGCTTAAAGAGACCGTTGCCTTAAAGAGCCGATTCACGCTTAAAGGACTTTCGCCTTACGAGCCGTTCGCTTAAAAGAACGTTTCGCCTTAAAGAGACGTTCGCCTTAAGAGACGTTGCTTAAAGAGGCCGTTCACCCTTAAAGAGCTGTTCGCCTCAAAGAGACGTTCGCCTTAAGGCATTCGCCTTAAAGAGGCATTCGCCTTAAGCAGACGTTCGCCTTAAAGGCTATCGCCTTAAAGGTCGTTCGCATTAAAAGAGAACGTTCGCCTAAGAGACGTTCGCCTTAAAGAGACGTTCGCCTTAAAGAGCTGTTCGCCTTAGAGAGGCGTTCCGCCTTAAAGAGACGTTCGCCTTAAAGAGACGTTCGCCTTAAAGAGACGTTCGCCTTAAAGGCGTCGCTTAAAGAGGCGTCGCCTTAAGAGACGTTCGCCTTAAAGAGGCCGTTCACCTTAGAGACGATTCGCCTAAGAGCCGTTCGCCTTAAAGAGACGTTCGCTTAAGAGACGTTCGCCTAAAGAGACGTTCGCCTAAAAGAGCCGTTCAACATAAAGAGCTATGTATCGCCTCAGAGACGTTGCCTAAAGAGGCATCGCCTTAACGAGCTTCGCCTTAAAGAGACGTTTCGCTTAAAGAGCTATTCGCTTAGAGTCGTTTCGCATTAAAGAGACGTTCGCCTTAAAGAGACGTTCGCCTTAAGAGACGTTCGCCTTAAAGAGCTGTTCGCCTTAAAGAGACTTCGCCTTAAAGAGACGTTCGCCTTAAAGAGACGTTCGCCCTTAAAGAGCTGTCGCCTTAAAGAGTCGTTTCCCTTAAAGAGCGTTTCGACTTAAGAGTACGTTCCTTAAGAGACGTTCGCCTAAAGAGCGTTTCGCCTTAAAGAGGCATTCGCCTTACAAGAGGCATTCGCCTTAAAGAGACGTTCGCCTTAAAGAGCGTATGCCTTAAAGAGCCGTTCGCCTTAAAGAGAACGTCGCCTTAAAGAGACGTTCGCCTTAAAGAGACCGTTCCGCGTCATTAAAGAGACGTTCCGCCATTAAAGAAGTCGTTCAGCCTTAAACGAGACGTTCCGCCTCAAAGAGCACGTTGCCTAAAGAGGCCGTTCACCTTAAAGAGACGTTCGCCTTAAAGACGCGTTCACACTAAGAGCCGTTCGCTCAAAGAGACCGTTCGCTAAGAGGCGTTCACCTTAAAGAGACTTCGCCTTAAAGAGAGTTCACCCTTAAAGAGACGTTCGCCTCAAAGAGACGTTCGCCTACAGAGGCGATTCATACCTTAAAGAGGCGTTCACCTTAAAAGAGACGTTCGCCTTAAAGAGACGTTCGCCTCAAAGAGACGTTCGCTTAAGAGGCGTTCACCTTAAAAGAGACGTTGCCTTAAGAGGCATTCGCCTTAAAGAGAACGTTCGCCTAAGAGCTTGTTCGCCTAAGAGGCGTTTCGCCTTAAGAAGGCGTTCGCCTTAAAGAGACGCTTCGCCTTAAAAGAGCCGTTCGCCTTAAAGAGACGATTCGCCTTAAGAGCCGTTCGCCCTTAAAGAGACGTTCGACCTTAAAGAGTCGTTCGCCTTAAAAGAGACGTTCGCGCTCAAAGAGACGTTCGCCTTAAAGAGGCATTCGCCTTAAAAGGAGGCATTCGCTTAAAGAGACGTTTCAGCCTTAAAGAGCCGTCAACCTTAGAGCTGTTCGCCTTAAAGAGCCGTCGCCTTAAAGAGCTGTCGCCTTAAGAGACGTTCGCCTTAAAGAGGCATTCGCCTTAAAAGAGGCATTTCGCCTTAAAGAGGCGTTCGCCTATAAAGAGACGTTTCGCCTTAAAAGAGCCGTCGCTTAAAGAGCCGTTCGCCTTAAGCAGACGTTCCGCCTTAAAGAGCCGTTTCACCCTTAAAAGATGTTCGCCTTAAAGAGGCCGTTCGCAACTTAAAAGAGACGTTCGCACCTTAAAGAGACGTTTCGCCTTAAGAGCCGTTCGCCTTAAAGAGAACGTTCACCTTAAAGAGCTGTTTTCGCCTTAAAGAGGCGTTCGCCTTAAAGAGGAAGTTCGCCTAAAGAGACGTTCCGCCTTAAAGACCGTTCGCCTTAAAGAGAACGTTCGCCTTAAGAGGCCGTTCGCGCTTAAAGAGAACGTTAGCTTAAAAGAGGACGTTCGCCTTAAAAGAGCCGTTCGCCTTAAAGAGCCGTTCACCTTAAAGAGCTGTTCGCCTTAAAGAGGCGTTCGCCTTAAAGAGAACGTATCGCCTTAAAGAGACGTTCGCACTTAAAGAGCCGTTCGCCTTTTAAAGAGACTTCGCCTTAAAAGAGTCGTTCCGACTTAAAAAGAGACGTTCGCCTCAAGAGACGTTCGCCTAAAGAGTGCCATTCGCCTTAAAGAGACGTTCGCCTTAAGAGACGTTCGCCTTAAAGAAGCTTGTTCCCTTATAGAGGCGTTCGCCTTAAAGAGGCTTCGCCTTAAGAGACGGTTCGCCTTAAAGAGCCGTTCGCCTTAAAGAGCTGTTCGCGCCTTAAAAGAGGCGTTCGCCTTAAAGAGGCCGTTCGCCCTTAAAGAGACGTTCGTCCTTAAAGAGCCGTTCGCCTAAAGAGACGTTAGCCTAAGAGCCCGTTCGGCCTTATAAAGAGAACGTTCGCCTTAAAGAGTTTCCCCCCGTTTCGCCTTAAAGAGACGTTCGCCTAAAGAGACGTTCGCCTTAAAAGAGGCATTCGCCTTAAAGAGGCATTCGCCTTAAAGAGGCATTCGCCTTAAAGAGCCGTTCACCTTAAAAGAGCTGTTAGCCTAACAGAGGCGTTCCGCCTTAAAGAGCCGTTCACCTTAAAGAGAACGTTCGCTTAAAGAGACGTTCGCACTTAAAGGAGACGTTCGCCTTAAAGGAGGCGTTCGCCTTAAGAGACCGTTCACCTTAAAAGAGACGTTCGCCTTTAAAGGAGACGCTTCGCCTTAAAGAGACGTTCGCCTTAAAGAGCCGTTCTCCTTAAAGAGCCATTCAAAAGATGCCGTTCGCCTAATCTAAGAATCTTTTAGTTTGGATGTAAACAAACTGCAGAAAATGTGCTCAGTTCAGGAGGGGGTTAAGGGTTAATCCCCAACAAACTACAACAAAGTTCAGACATTTGTGGACGATCTCTTGGGTGTTTTCCATCTCAGATCAGTTTCTCTCCTGGTCTTTGTAAAACGAGCGTCATGAG
>VHKM01000931.1:0-80000 GCA_007210695.1 Neogobius melanostomus | reverse complement strand
GTGCATTACACGCCTTTTAGACCTCGGCGATGTATCGTTTACAAGACAATATCGAAAAGATTCACAACAGATCGAGTTTGTCTCCAATGTCAAGACATGAGGGGAAAGTGGAAAACAATGCGTCAAAAATGTAAATAAAAAATAGTGAAATAAATTGTGAAACAGTTTAAGAATGTGGAAAAATATTGGGCAGAAAATGGGGGAAAATATGTTTTTTTCCTAGCCTTTCGTCGTCTGTCCTGGACAATCATCTTTCTGAGCAACAAAGCTTTGTAAATCTCTACATTTAAATCTCTATGTGTAATCTCTATGTTTAAATCTCTGTGTAAATCTCTATGTGTAAATCTCTATGTTTAAATCTCTGTGTAAATCTCTATGTTTAAATCTCTATGTTTAAATCTCTATGTTTAAATCTCTGTGTAAATCTCTATGTTTAAATCTCTGTGTAAATCTCTATGTTTAAATCTCTATGTGTAAATCTCTATGTGTAAATCTCTATGTTTAAATCTCTATGTTTAAATCTCTGTGTAATCTCTATGTGTAAATCTCTATGTTTAAATCTCTGTGTAAATCTCTATGTTTAAATCTCTATGTTTAAATCTCTGTGTAATCTCTATGTGTAAATCTCTATGTTTAAATCTCTGTGTAAATCTCTATGTTTAATCTCTATGTGTAAATCTCTATGTGTAAATCTCTATGTTTAATTTATCTCTACGTGTAAATCTCTATGTTTAAATCTCTATGTTTAAATCTCTACGTGTAAATCTCTATGTTTAATCTCTATGTTAAATCTCTGTGTAAATCTCTATGTTTAATCTCTATGTTTAATCTCTATGTGTAAATCTCTATGTGTAAATCTCTATGTTTAAATCTCTATGTGTAAATCTCTATGTTTAAATCTCTACGTTTAAATCTCTACGTTTGCAGCACATTTTTCTGACGGTTTATCATCGTTAGAAATATCGAGGGTTTCGCTTTCGTCTGTATCGCCCAGAACTAGAGCCTTTATTCAAATCATCTTTCAAATGTAGTGGAGTAAAAGTAAAGTTCTCAGCACAAATACTGATTGATTGATTAATTGATTGATTCCAGAGGGAGAAACTCAGTCAGTTGCAAACGTAAATACAAATACAAGAACATAAGCACATTACCAACACACAGACTCAGCACAGTATTAGTTGTTCTTATTAGTTCATTTGATGGAGGACATTTTATAGGGATTGTGTGAACAAACGAGTATCTTAAACCTCCTCCCAGACTACTCGAGTAAAGTACAGATCTCTAATACTCTGCTCAAGTCACTGTGGTCCCTTCACTGACAGCTCTGGAAACGGGTTAGTGTAATATTGCAAAACAGTTATCAAATATTGCTTCTGTTTCTCATATCATGCAGCCAATAACTATTACTACTGTTACTACTGTTACTACTATACTGTTACTACTGTTATTACTGTTACTATTACTACTACTATTACTATTACTCCTGTTACTCCTGTGGCTCAAACACCGTAAGAAGTGCTAGAGAGTAAAAGTGAACGAGGATTAGACTTTAATCTGTCCTTGACCTGGACTCAGCGTCTAAAGGCTCAAAGAGACGAACCTGGGCTCAGGTGAATGAGACGAGATATTAAATATACAAATATCAATTTAAGCTTTTGTTCAAGCGACACAAATATGAGTTTTCTGTCGTTTCTGAGTTTTTCATAAACTGAATCCAAACATCGGTTCGAGCTCAGCTTTAAATGGTTTTATTTTGTGACATATTAGTTACAAAGATTTGCTCAGAAGGATTTTGGATCTGGTTTAGATGTTTTTATTAAACTAGTTATTAGTTATTATTATTAATATATATATATATATATATATATATATATATACAGTGAGGAAAATAAGTATTTGAACACCCTGCTATTTTGCAAGTTCTCCCACTTAGAAATCATGGAGGGGTCTGAAATTGTCATCGTAGGTGCATGTCCACTGTGAGACATAATCTAAAAAAAAAATCCAGAATCACAATGTATGATTTTTTTAACTATTTATTTGTATGATACAGCTGCAAATAAGTATTTGAACACCTGTCTATCAGCTAGAATTCTGACCCTCAAAGACCTGTTAGTCTGCCTTTAAAATGTCCACCTCCACTCCATTTATTATCCTAAATTTAGATGCACCTGTTTGAGGTCTTTAGCTGCATAAAGACACCTGTCCACCCCATACAATCAGTAAGAATCCAACTACTAACATGGCCAAGACCAAAGAGCTGTCCAAAGACACTAGAGACAAAATTGTACACCTCCACAAGGTTGGAAAGGGCTACGGGGAAATTGCCAAGCAGCTTGGTGAAAAAAGGTCCACTGTTGGAGCAATCATTAGAAAATGGAAGAAGCTAAACATGACTGTCAATCTCCCTCGGACTGGGGCTCCATGCAAGATCTCACCTCGTGGGGTCTCAATGATCCTAAGAAAGGTGAGAAATCAGCCCAGAACTACACGGGGGGAGCTGGTCAATGACCTGAAAAGAGCTGGGACCACCGTTTCCAAGGTTACTGTTGGTAATACACTAAGACGTCATGGTTTGAAATCATGCATGGCACGGAAGGTTCCCTGCTTAAACCAGCACATGTCAAGGCCCGTCTTAAGTTTGCCAATGACCATTTGGATGATCCAGAGGAGTCATGGGAGAAAGTCATGTGGTCAGATGGACCAAAATGGAACGTTTTGGTCATAATTCCACTAAACGTGTTTGGAGGAAGAAGAATGATGAGTACCATCCCAAGAACACCATCCCTACTGTGAAGCATGGGGGTGGTAGCATCATGCTTTGGGGGTGTTTGTCTGCACATGGGACAGGGCGACTGCACTGTATTAAGGAGAGGATGACCGGGGCCATGTATTGCGAGATTTTGGGGAACAACCTCCTTCCCTCAGTTAGAGCATTGAAGATGGGTCGAGGCTGGGTCTTCCAACATGACAATGACCCGAAGCACACAGCCAGGATAACCAAGGAGTGGCTCTGTAAGAAGCATATCAAGGTTCTGGCGTGGCCTAGCCAGTCTCCAGACCTAAACCCAATAGAGAATCTTTGGAGGGAGCTCAAACTCCGTGTTTCTCAGCGACAGCCCAGAAACCTGACTGATCTAGAGAAGATCTGTGTGGAGGAGTGGGCCAAAATCCCTCCTGCAGTGTGTGCAAACCTGGTGAAAAACTACAGGAAACGTTTGACCTCTGTAATTGCAAACAAAGGCTACTGTACCAAATATTAACATTGATTTTCTCAGGTGTTCAAATACTTATTTGCAGCTGTATCATACAAATAAATAGTTAAAAAATCATACATTGTGATTTCTGGATTTTTTTTTTTAGATTATGTCTCTCACAGTGGACATGCACCTACGATGACAATTTCAGACCCCTCCATGATTTCTAAGTGGGAGAACTTGCAAAATAGCAGGGTGTTCAAATACTTATTTTCCTCACTGTATGTATATATGCGAGAACAGGGCTCTGATGGAATGCTACTACTCCAGTAACCCTAGTCAGAGGGGCCACATGCAAAGGATGTGGGAGAAATGGTTACTTCGAAACCCACAGTCCAAACTCACGGCGAAACAACTAGTAGCTCAGTGTTCCAACATCCACAAACGGCAACTGCTATCACAACTTGAGATTGACGAGGTACAACACCAATGCTCTGACAAGGGTGAAGGACACCAGGTCAGAGGGGAGTTAACATCAACCCCCCAACGGAGATTGGGTACGAAGCCCCAATAAGTGCAATCACGCTGAACAAGGCAGCAACTGACCTGAAAAATAAGATCATGGCAAAAATGTCCAGCAGGCACCCCGAAGTCACCTACAGAGGCTAAGTGAAGTACCATCAGAATGTCTGCTAGAAGATGTGAATGCAGCTCTGCAAGCAATTCCTACATCAACCATCACTGAAACCAATGAGCTGATATACTGCACAGCAGCAGTGATCCTAGAGACGCTTGGCTATCGTAAGAGCAACCATGAGATGAAATACCCACCATGGGAAAGAAGGCTGGAGGCTAACATCAAGGCAGCGCGGAGAGAATTGAGTCAATTGACAGAGGCCTTGAAAGGTGCTATGAAAAAGCAAGTACCCAAAACCAGCTGCCCATACCTGAAGCCTTGGAAACTGCCAAACAAAGGCTCCAAGCCTTGGCCAGCCGCCTAAAGAGGTACACGAGAGACAACGAAGCCAGACGAGTAAACCGGCTGTTCGCAACTCAACCGACGAAAATGTACGCTCAATGGCAGGGTCACACTAGCAGAGCAGACCCACCAAGGCTGGAAACTGAACAGTACTGGAAAGGAATATGGGAGAAGGAGGCAGCACACAACAGTGATGCACAGTGGCTGGTGGCTCTGAGAGAGGACCACAGCAACCTCCCTGAACAGAATCCAGTTACCATCACAGTGACAGACATCCAAGAAAGAGTCTCAGGTATGAAAAACTGGACAGCACCGGGCCCTGACATGATACACGCCTACTGGCTAAAGAAACTCACGGCACTCCATGAGCGCTTGCAGCACAAATGAACCAGATGCTGAGAGATGGGAATCACCCTGAATGGTTAACCGAAGGGCGCACAATCCTGATCCTGAAGGATCCCTCAAAGGGTACAGTCCCATCTAACTATCGGCCAATAACCTGCCTCTCCACAACGTGGAAGCTCATGTCTGGCACCATAGCGGCTAAGATAAACAGGCATATGAATCAATACATGAGCACAGCTCAGAAGGGAATCGGTATTTAAAGATATCAGAGGTGCCAAACACCAGCTCCTGGTAGACAGAACAGTCACTCGAGACTGCAGAACCCAACACACTAACCTGAGCACTGCCTGGATTGATTACAAAAAGCCTACGACTCAATGCCACATACTTGGATCATTGAATGCTTGGCACTATACAACATCAACAGGACTCTAAGAGCCTTCACTGCAAACTCGATGAGGTTGTGGAAAACCACCCTTGAGGCCAATGGCAAGCCACTTGCACAAGTCTCCATCAAATGTGGCATATACCAAGGAGACGCCCTGTCCCCACTGCTGTTCTGCATAGGTCTGAACCCCCTCAGCCAAATAATCAACAAGACTGGCTATGGATACCGACTCAGGAACGGGGCCACCATCAGTCACCTCCTCTACATGGATGACATCAAGCTGTACGCTAAGATGAGCGAGACATCGACTCACTGATCCATACCACCCGGATATACAGTACAGACATTGGGATGTCATTCGGACTAGAGAAGTGTGGTCGGATGGTGACTAAGAGAGGGAAGGTAGTCCACACAGAAGGGGTCTCACTCCCAGAAGGAACAATAGCAGACATTGAGGACGGTTACAAGTACCTCGGAATCCCACAAGCAAATGGCAACCTCGAAGAGGTGACAAGGAAAGCGGCTACGGCCAAATACCTTCAACGAGTAAGGCAGGTCCTAAGAAGCAGCTCAATGGCAAGAACAAATCCCGAGCAATAAACAGTTACGCCCTGCCAGTAATCAGATACCCTGCAGGAATAATAAGCTGGCCAAAGGATGAGATACAGACCACAGATGTTAAGACACGGAAGCTCCTAACCATGCATGGAGGGTTCCACCCCAAATCCAGCACCCTGAGACTGTACACTAGCCGTAAGGAAGGAGGCCGAGGACTAGTGAGCGTGAGAGCCACTATCCAGGATGAAACATCCAAGATCCACAAGTACATCAAGGACAAGGCTCCAACAGATGACGTGCTCAGTGAATGTCTCAGACAATGGGGAACAGAAGATGAGGTGCTGGAGTCCCGTCATGGGAGGACAAGCCCCTACACGGGATGTACCACCGAAACATAACTGAAGAAATCCTACCAATGGCTGGACAGAGCTGGCCTGAAGGAGAGCACAGAGGCTCATCATGGCTGCACAGGAGCAGGCCTTGAGCACCAGAGCAATAGAGGCCCAGATCTATCACACCAGACAAGACCCCAGGTGTAGACTGTGCAAAGAGGCCAATGAGACAATCCAGCACATAACTGCAGGGTGTAAGATGCTGGCAGGGAAAGCTTACATGGAGCGCCATAACCAAGTGGCTGGCGCTTGGTTATGGTGTACATAGTGTACAGGAACATCTGTGTACAGGAACATCTGTGCAGAGTATGAGCTGGAAACCCAAGGTCAAAGTGGGAAACACCTCCAAAGGTGGTAGAGAATGACCGAGCCAAGATCCTGTGGGACTTCCAGATACAGACGACAGAATGGTAATGAACCACCGGACATTGTAGTGGTGGACAAAGAGCAGAGGAAAGCCGTGGTGGTTGACATAGCAATACCAAGCGACTTCAACATCAGGAAAAGGAACACGAGAAACTAAGAAATACCAGGGCCTCAGAGAAGAGCTAGAGAAGGCCTGGAGAGTGAAGGCATCAGTGGTGCCCGTGGTCGTTGGGGCACTCGGGGCAGTGACCCCCAAACTGGAGGAGTGGCTCCAGCAGATCCCAGGAAATACATCAGACATCTCGGTCCAGAAAAGTGCAGTTCTAGGAACAGCAAAGATACTGCGCAGAACCCTCAAGCTCCCAGGCCTCTGGTAGAGGACCCGAGCTTGGAGGAAAAAGAGAGACCGCCCGCGGAGGGTGAGGAAGAGTTTTGTTATGTATATACTGTATATATTAGATCAATAATGGTGGTGTTCTTTATAATGGTCAGGTTTACAGACACAGATCCTGACGATGGAAGAGCTTTTTAATGGGACTGAGGAAAAGGTTTAATTTAAAGTATAACAGGTTTTAACCCTTTAGCAAATATGACTCAGAAGGAGAACGTCTGTAAATAAATAACAGTCGTTACATTTTAGCTCCATATTCACAACATTATTAAGAACTTTTAATGTTGAGCTGTTTTAGATTTAAACACTGCACGTGTCACATGATGCTGTATCTCCTGCTTCATTGGCCAACAGAGGTTTTGAGTGTCTAATTAATGGTAAGTGAGTTTATAACAGGAGTTCCAACAATCATAGTCTTCATTTCTGTAATTATACACATATTTATAAATATAATGACAAGCAATGTGAAAGTATCTAAAAGTATTCAAAGTATTCAGAATACAGTACTCTGATTAGACAGAATAACGGAATATGTTACAAAATACAGCTTCAAAGTCTTCTCTCCAACACTGCACACCTGGTTAAGGCGGGGGTTAAGAGGTTAATAGCAAAGGGTTTTTCTGCAGCGTCTCCTCAAACTTCTGCTGCACAAAGAGGAGAAACAAGAGCGTGGAGGCTATTTGAGAGCTGAAATGATCAGCACTCACTTCGCCCTGCATCATTAGCCCTTTCTCTTTCAGTGTGTCCTGTTTGTTATACTCTGATAACACAGAGCGACCCAAACCCGGACCACAGAGCGACCCAAACGCGGACCACAGAGCGACCCAAACCCGGCCACAGAGCGACCCAAACCCGGCCACAGAGCGACCCAAACCCGGACCACAGAGCGACCCAAACCTGGACCACAGAGTGACCAAAACCCGGACCACAGAGCGACCCAAACCCGGCCACAGAGCGACCCAAACCCGGCCACAGAGCGACCCAAACCCGGACCACAGAGCGACCCAAACCTGGACCACAGAGTGACCAAAACCCGGACCACAGAGCGACCCAAACCCGGCCACAGAGCGACCCAAACCCGACCACAGAGCGACCCAAACCCGGCCACAGAGCGACCCAAACCCGGACCACAGACCACCAACGCCGCCGCTGCCCCCGCGGAACAGAAACACTCTCCAAAGACGCACGAAAGTGAAGCAAACTTGGCCAAAACGCGGCAGAGCGGGTGCAGAGCGCGTGCAGACCGACACATCCGCAGATAAAACTAAGACAAAGAAAAGCGAAGGGAACAAACTCACAGCTGGTTCTCGAAGGGGCTCAGGGTCAGGTCGTCCCGCAGCGGCCGAAACCAGGGCATGATCCTCGGGCTGCGCAGCGGAGTCACGGCCGGAGAGGATTACAGCGGATCCTCTCTCTCCCTCTCCCCTCCTCCCTCTCCCCCCCCTCGCTCTCCTCTCTCTCTCCCCCCTCGCTCTCCTCTCTCTCCCCTCCTCTCTCTCCCTCTCCCCTCCTCCCTCTCCCCCCTCGCTCTCCTCTCTCTCTCCCCCCTCGCTCTCCTCTCTCTCTCCCTCTCCCCTCCTCCCTCTCCCCCCCTCGCTCTCCTCTCTCTCTCCCTCCTCTCTCTCCCCCTCGCTCTCCTCTCTCTCTCTCCCCTCCTCTCTCTCTCCTCTCTGTCTCTCCATCAGGGGCGGGACAGCGGCCGAGAGCTAAAGGAGGAAACTCAGGGAAACCAAAGGCTACGGGCTGGTTTTAACCTCTTAACCCCCGCCTGAACCGAGCACATTTTCTCCAGTTCAGCTTTACCTAAATCTAAAAGCTTTTCAACCTGAGAGCTCACAGCCTGTAGGCCAGGGTAACGCCTCATTTGAAAGCTAAGACCTACAAAACTCATCGATTCAGTTTGTGCCACATGTCTGTATAAGTAATTGTACTTCTAAGAGTAGTTTTATCATATGGTACTTTTTACTTGTACTCGAATAAAATCATAATGAAGTATCGGTGTCTTACTCGGGTCAAAATAAGTTACTTTTCCGCTGTGAGTAAATTTTTAAGCTTCATTTTGATAAAACATGTCGTTCGTCTCGAGCTCCTTGTTCTTTAGTTATTTAGTTTCTCTGAACTATTCTTTGTAAATGCGTCATTGAAAATGTTCTCAACTTATATAGCACTTTTCCACCTACATTAGGCACTCAAAGCGCTTTACAGCAAGGATCCACTCACCCATTCATACACCAATGTGCAGACACTGGAGGCAAGGTGGGTGAAGTGTCTTGCCCAAGGACACAACGACAGCATGCACCTTCAGGAGGCGGGATTCGAACCCCCAACCTTCTGATCATGAGACGACACGCTCTACCATCTGCGCCACCGTCGCCCCAAAATGAAATGAAATGACGTTTTCGCTCAGTTACTCAACACTAGGTAAGCTATACTTTATTAAAGGGGGGGTATTATGTAAAATGGACTTTTTCAAGCTTTATATCATGTTATTATGTCATTCCCTCATTAAACACATGCCTGGAGTGTTGCCTTGGCTCATTCACATATTTTTGAGTAATCAGTAAAAACTTAGACGGCAGCCATTTTAGGTGTAGCTATGCCTCAGTCCTCCTAGGAACGCCCCCACCTCCTGGAGACGCCTCTGGACCTTTCGTCACCAGCCAAGCCACCAACCACTGCTTCTCAGCTCAGCAGAGCCCCCTCCCGCACAGTAGTGTTGTTTAGATGCCACAGCAGTGTGCTGAAGGGGGCGTGTCAGAAAGCTTCTTAAAGAGACAGAGGTCTATTTCAAGACGTTCAGTACAGCCATTTTGAGAGAGCAATTTTATTCAAGGCAGTTATTTTAATTTACTGCATATACAGACCAACAGAAGGTTACGTCATCATTGTAGTATGCTATAGACTGGTGCTATGTGACTGAAAAAAGCATAATACCCCTCTTTAAAGGAGCTATATCATGCAAAATCGACTTTTTGGAGTTTTTAACCATGTTGTTTTGCTATTTCCTTCTCAAAAACACCCCAGAGCGGGTTTTGGCTTCATTCATGCAGTTCTCTAGCCTGGCTAACGCCAGACTAAAATCACAAGTGATATTTAGTCTGGGGACCACCAATGCATTTTCTCGTAGGAGAGGTGTGGTTTACGATTGCCATAGCCGTTTATTGGGCGCTACGAATGTCTCTCATGCGTCTGCACGTAGCCATAGCCAATCGTATCATGGTATCAAATGACGTATGACGTACCTGCTGTAAACTTTTGAGCTAAACTATTTAGAACACTTCTAAAGCTTGATCGAAAGATGGCATCGCGTCTGATATATTATATATTTTTATTTTTTTTTTATCCCTAAACAAACTACATGCTTCCGTATGTCGAATAGCGCGTCATCGTCTTACCGTCCCTCCTCGTTCTGTGATTGGTGCCCAAATCCATGGAAAAATGTCGGCCATGGTCCCAGGCTGTTGTGAAGTTCGAAAAGATTCGAGCGCACACAGCAGTCTGGCGTTAGCCAGGCTAGCAGTTCTCAGTAATCCTCTGAATCCTGCTCTCTGAGCAGCTGCTCCGCCCTCTCCTGGAAACGACTGAGCTGTTCACTTGTGTCGTCACAAAGGAACGGAAGTGCTCGACGTCTGTAATGTAATGCCTTACGGCCTGGTTTTTATTTATAAAACAGCTTTTTCATTATTTTTGTTGTAAGAGAGAAATAAAGAAAAAAGAAGAAGAAAAAAAACAACTCTCCGACACGTCTGTGCTGTCCCACGAGGCTAATCAAGCGCACCCACGGCCGGAGGATCCGAGCAGAAGTCTTGTTTTTGAAGATGGAGCTCTTTCTAACCTACTCCGGACACGCCTGTTCTTTTTTCTTACCCAACGATAATGTCACAGGTTCGTGTTTGGCTACGAGAGGAACAGGACTATTCAACCTTCCTAAAGAAGAGTGCACTCGCCAGAAGTTGGAATTTCTTTCTGGGATTCAGCGACTTTATCAACCAACCTGATGGATGCTTGGTGAACCTTAGCCAGAATCAAAGTGGATTCACTTTTATAACCAACGTCAGTGCCATAACGTAAACACCTGATGATGGGCAGGCCTGGCTGAGCGGTGTGTCAATCAAAACACGTGTGTTAGCGCGTGTGTTAGCGCGTGTGTTAGCGCGTGTGTTAGCGCGTGTGTTTGCGCGTGTGTTTGCGCGTGTGTTTGCGCGTGTGTTTGCGCGTGTGTTTGCGCGTGTGTTTGCGCGTGTGTTTGCGCGTGTGTTTGCGCGTGTGTTAGCGCGTGTGTTAGCGCGTGTGTTTGCGCGTGTGTTTGCGCGCGTGTTTGCGCGCGTGTTAGCGCGCGTGTTAGCGCGCGTGTTAGCGCGCGTGTTAGCGCGCGTGTTAGCGCGCGTGTTAGCGCGCGTGTTTGCGTGTGTTAGCGCGTGTGTTAGCGCGTGTGTTAGCGCGTGTGTTTGCGCGTGTGTTTGCGCGTGTGTTTGCGCGTGTGTTGCGCGTGTGTTAGCGCGTGTGTTTGCGCGTGTGTTTGCGCGTGTGTTTGCGCGTGTTTGCGCGTGTGTTTGCGCGTGTGTTAGCGCGTGTGTTTGCGCGTTGTTTGCGCGTGTGTTTGCGCGTGTGTTAGCGCGTGTGTTTGCGCGTGTGTTTGCGCGTGTGTTAGCGCGTGTGTTGCGCGTGTGGTTTGCGCGTGTGTTTGCGCGTGTGTTTGCGCGTGTGTTTGCGCGTGTGTTAGCGCGTGTGTTTGCGCGTGTGTTTGCGCGTGTGTTTGCGCGTGTGTTTGCGCGTGTGTTAGCGCGTGTGTTAGCGCGTGTGTTAGCGCGTGTGTTAGCTTGTGTGTTAGCGTGTGTGTTAGCGTGTGTGTTAGCGTGTGTGTTAGCGTGTGTGTTAGCGTGTGTGTTAGCGTGTGTGTTAGCGTGTGTGTTAGCGCGTGTGTTAGCGCGTGTGTTTGCGCGTGTGTTTGCGCGTGTGTTTGCGCGTGTGTTAGCGCGTGTGTTAGCGCGTGTGTTAGCGCGTGTGTTTGCGCGTGTGTAGCGCGTGTGTTAGCGCGTGTGTTTGCGCGTGTGTTTGCGCGTGTGTTAGCGCGTGTGTTAGCGCGTGTGTTAGCGCGTGTGTTTGCGCGTGTGTTTGCGCGTGTGTTAGCGCGTGTGTTTGCGCGTGTGTTTGCGCGCGTGTTTGCGCGCGTGTTTGCGCGCGTGTTTGCGCGCGTGTTGCGCGCGTGTTTGCGCGCGTGTTTGCGCGCGTGTTTGCGCGCGTGTTTGCGCGCGTGTTTGCGCGCGTGTTAGCGCGCGTGTTTGCGCGCGTGTTAGCGCGTGTGTTAGCGCGTGTGTTAGCGCGTGTGTTTGCGCGTGTGTTTGCGCGTGTGTTAGCGCGTGTGTTTGCGCGTGTGTTTGCGCGTGTGTTTGCGCGTGTGTTTGCGCGTGTGTTAGCGCGTGTGTTAGCGCGTGTGTTAGCGCGTGTGTTAGCGCGTGTGTTAGCGCGTGTGTTAGCGCGTGTGTTAGCGCGTGTGTTAGCGCGTGTGTTAGCGCGTGTGTTAGCGTGTGTGTTAGCGTGTGTGTTAGCGCGTGTGTTAGCGCGTGTGTTTGCGCGTGTGTTTGCGCGTGTGTTAGCGCGTGTGTTTGCGTGTGTTAGCGCGTGTGTTTGCGCGTGTGTTGCGCGTGTGTTTGCGCGTGTGTTAGCGCGTGTGTTAGCGCGTGTGTTAGCGTGTGTGTTAGCGTGTGTGTTAGCTTGTGTGTTAGCGTGTGTGTTAGCGTGTGTGTTAGCGTGTGTGTTAGCGCGTGTGTTTGCGCGTGTGTTAGCGCGTGTGTTAGCGCGTGTGTTTGCGCGTGTGTTTGCGCGTGTGTTTGCGCGTGTGTTAGCGCGTGTGTTTGCGCGTGTGTTTGCGCGTGTGTTAGCGCGTGTGTTAGCGCGTGTGTTAGCGCGTGTGTTAGCGTGTGTGTTTGCGCGTGTGTTTGCGCGTGTGTTAGCGCGTGTGTTTGCGCGTGTGTTGCGCGTGTGTTTGCGCGTGTGTTTGCGCGTGTGTTAGCGCGTGTGTTTGCGCGTGTGTTAGCGCGTGTTAGCGCGTGTGTTTGCGCGTGTGTTAGCGCGTGTGTTAGCGCGTGTGTTAGCGCGTGTGTTAGCGCGTTTGTTTGCTTGTGTGTTAGCGTGTGTGTTAGCTTGTGTGTTAGCGTGTGTGTTAGCTTGTGTGTTAGCTTGTGTGTTAGCGTGTGTAGCGCGTGTGTTAGCGCGTGTGTTAGCGCGTGTGTTAGCGCGTGTGTTAGCGCGTGTGTTAGCGCGTGTGGTTAGCGCGTGTGTTAGCGCGTGTGTTAGCGCGTGTGTTAGCGCGTGTGTTAGCGCGTGTGTTTGCGCGTGTGTTGCGCGTGTGTTTGCGCGTGTGTTAGCGCGTGTGTTTGCGCGTGTGTTAGCGCGTGTGTTTGCGCGTGTGTTTGCGCGTGTGTTTGCGCGTGTGTTTGCGCGTGTGTTAGCGCGTGTGTTTGCGCGTGTGTTAGCGCGTGTGTTTGCGCGTGTGTTTGCGCGTGTGTTTGCGCGTGTGTTGCGCGTGTGTTTGCGCGTGTGTTAGGCGGTTAGCGCGTGTGTTAGCGCGTGTGTTAGCGCGTGTGTTAGCGCGGTGTTCGTTAGCGCGTGTGTTTGCGCGTGTGTTTGCGCGTGTGTTAGCGCGTGTGTTTGCGCGTGTGTTAGCGCGTGTGTTAGCGTGTGTGTTAGCCATTTATGAAACTGTGTTGCACATGTCAACTCCTTATAACTGCATTATGTGAAGTAACTTCACTTTTTGCAGCAATATTTATATTTATAATACTATAAATGTGGAATGAGCGGAGAGAGGGGGCGGAGTTAACTGAATCGAAGCGTCTTGTCTTCCGGGTTGGAAAAATATCCCCCAAAAATACATATATTTCTCTCAAAAATGAGTACTCCATAGTGGTAGAGGTACAATATATCATATAAATGCCTATACTTTACTTTGGAATGGCTAAAATAGCATGATACAGATCCTTTAATACCCGTAAGAAATTCCTTCTCTGCATTTGACCCATCCTCAAAGCCGCTGGGGCGACCTGTAGGAGCAGTGAGCAGTGTGGGCCGGCGCTCCGGGACCATCTCCATGGGGAACACTCGAGTAACATGGCTAAATGATAACAAACCTGATAACTTCAACATAAAAGGATATGAAATGTTTAAAGTAAACAGAAACCACAAAATAGGGGGTGGGGTTGTGCTATATAGACTAGACGCATTTATAGATAAATACAATATTTTAAATGACAGTCAACATGGCTTTCGTAAAAGATCTCCTGCTTTCGCGTTAATGGAACTCATAGAGGAAAATACAAATAAAAAGTATTCAATAGGTATTTTCATTGATCTTAAAAAGGCCTTCGACACTATGGATCACAATATACTCCTGAACAAACTACACAAATATGGGATAAGAGGTATTGCTTTCAACTGGATTGAATCCTACTTAACAAACCGTAAACAGTTCAAATGGGGCAGATCCATGTGTGATACCCTGTGGTGTCCCCCAGGGATCGGTGCTGGGACTAAACTATTATTATTACATATCAATGATTTGTACTTGGTTTCTAAGAAGCTTAAACTGGTCCTTTTTGCAGATGATACAACAATACTCTCAGGCTCAGACTTACAGCAAATGGTGATCGAGATTACAGAAGAAATGGATACATTGAAAGATTGGTTCTGCGTAAACAAATTATCTCTAAACATTAAGAAAAAACCAAAGCAATGTTCTTTGGAAATCGTGTAATGAATGTACAATTACCAGTTAAAATTGGCAACAACACTATTGAAAGAGTCTATGAACATACATTTCTTGGTGTAACACTCGATCATAAAATCAGCTGGAAACCTCACATCATAAAATTAAAACTAAAGTTGCAAAGATTTCAGCCCTAATGAATAAATCTAAATAATCATTGATAACAAAGCTCTATATACTATATACTGTTCACTTATCCTTCCCCATTTAACATATTGTGTAGAGATCTGGGGAAATGTGTATAAAAGTAATCTTGAGCCATTGTTTAAAGTTCAGAAAAAGGCAATAAGAATAATCCATTTAGCTGGATACCGTGATCACACTAATCCATTATTCTTTAAATCAAAAACAATGAAATGTGAGGACCTTACTGAATTTAAGATGCTCAAATCATGTTCAAAGCCTCACAAAAGTCACTTCCTGAGAGTTTACAAAATATGTTCTGCAAACGAGAAGTTAAATACAACCTGAGAGATAAGATGAGTTTTGATAAACAAAACTCCAGAACAACTTTAAAAAGCCTGTGTCCCACGAGACGTGGTGTAGAAATTTGGGAAAATCTAGATCAAAACATCAAACTCTGTAAAAATCTGGCACACTTTAAAAAGATCTACAAAGAATCCATATTCCTCAAATATGAACAGACATTGAGTGTTGTTGTATATTCTTTTGCTGTTTTTTTTATTTTTATTAATGCTCTTTATTATTTGATGTTACCTTGCCATATGTTAGAAGAATAAAAAACCTGCACAACTGCGTTTTAGCTCCCAATAATTGTTTTTTTAATGTGTACTCACACCACGCTGTAACGTTTCGGACTACAAGTCCTTCATCAGACATGATGAAGGACCTTGCCATATGTTCCTTGTTTATCCATCCATCCATCCATTTTCTTCCGCTTTATCCGGGGCCGGGTCGCGGAGGCAGCAGTCTCAGCAGAGATGCCCTCCCTTGTTTATGATTTGTTAAATGAAATGTTATTGTTTTTACTTTTGGAGGGGGCGCTTATAAGCCTTTGGCTTCGGCCCACTCCTTTTAAGCAGATAAACTGCTCAAATAAATAAATAAAATAAATACAATTTTCTCCAAGCAGTTCTTTTTTTTACTTTTACTTGAGTAAATATGATACTTACTCTTCTGGAAATGCACAAAAGCACTTTGCCAAAGCTCAGCGGGAACACACGGATCAGTCTCTCCAGATCAACATGAAGTTTAACACCGTCATGTCCTTTAACTGACCTCCAAAGATCCTCACATTCAACAAACTGAATAGTTTCATAACATAAACACACTGCTCTGTTTGCAGAAGCTTCATTTATACAGAGCAAGTTTTGATGCACAAATACAGAGATTATTCGTTTATGGTTCGCAAAACTTCTGAGAGAAAGAGACACACTGATATTCAAAAGCAAAGTGGAAAATGGAGCAAAAAACAAGTACAATTTCAGCCCAAACTGGAGCAAAAACATTCGAGCGAGGTCATTATCTAAATCCTCTGTTGTGTTAAACACTGCAGTTAGAAACATACAGGGAATGAGGACTGAGCACGTGGCGCCACCCAGTGTTCAGAACACCTCAATGTCACTTTAAAATAATGTGAAAGGAGAAATAATAAAAAACAGGCTTTATTTCATGTTACAGTTTATAAATCAGGAGAGAAAACGGACAAATGACACTTTAAACCTTCAGGAAGTAGAAACAAAAATCATCAATAATGGAGTAAAAGCTGGACGTTTACAGGACTTTACCAGGTCTTTTTCTAAAGCCTGGACAGAAGAACAGGTATAGAAATGTATATTATATATGGAGGCTGCACAATATCACGATATTAGGTGATGCAATATCGCGATATTAGGTGATGCAATATCGCGATATTAGGTGATGCAATATCGTGAGAAGCTGCAACATATGACATCATCACTAAAGTCTTTATCTGACGGATCCACACAAACTAACAATGAACAGAACTTTAAAATGTTTTAGTTAAAAACATAGTTACTTATAATCTGTGTTTGATTTGAACATGTGCTGAAATGGTTTAGTAAAATATTGTTATCGCGATACTGCAGCCGTATCACAAGTTACTTCAATATCGTTTAAACGCCAAAGTCTTTTCCTTAAATCTGTTTATGACGAGGTCAAATTCATTAGCATTTGTGCAACATAAAAACATGTTTTTTTATGTTGCACAAAAAACCACAAACTGTCGAGTTTCACGACTCGAGAGAAAACTGACGAAGTGGAAAAAAGAAAACAGTTCTGCTAAAACATGTGGAAAAGTCTAACTATAAAAACTCCTGCAGGAGGCAATAGAGAGACGCTCACAGCCTCCCGGCCTCAGAGCCTCCCGGCCTCCCTGAACTTTTGCAGCAGCCCGTCGTCGGCCCGCAGGGGCAGTAGAGCGTGCGGGTGCTGTAGTGCAGCGGGTCGGTCTGGAGGTTCTGGATCACGTCCTGCAGCAGATGCGCTCGCTCCACCCCACAGCCCGGAGCATCGAAGCCCAGGCGGGTGAAGTGCACGTGGAGGTGGTAATACGAGGGCTGGTAGTGCAGATACAGGCGGAGTTTAGAGCTCGGCACGCCGTAACGCTCAGAGATCGACTCCTGAGGACAGATCAGGTATTACAGTTATTACAGGTTTATTACAGGTTTATTACAGGGTTATTACGGGGTTACTACAGGATTATTACAGGATTATTACGGGATTATTACAGGGTTATTACGGGGTTATTGCGGGTTTATTACAGGTTTATTACAGGTTTATTACAGGATTATTACGGGATTATTACAGGTTATTACGGGTTTATTACAGGTTTATTAAGGTTATTACAGGGTTATTACAGGTTATTACAGGATTATTACAGGGTTATTACAGGTTTATTACAGGTTATTACAGATTATTACGGGATTATTACAGGGTTATTACGGGTTTATTACAGGGTTATTACGGGGTTATTACAGGGTTATTACAGGGTTATTGCGGGTTTATTACAGGATTATTACGGGGTTATTACAGGGTTATTACAGGGTTATTACGGGGTTATTACAGGGTTATTACGGGTTTATTACAGGGTTATTACGGGGTTATTACAGGGTTATTACAGGGTTATTGCGGGTTTATTACAGGGATTATACGGGGTTATTACAGGGTTATTACAGGGTTATTACGGGGTTATTACAGGGTTATTACGGGATTATTACAGGTTATTACGGGATTATTACAGGTTATTACGGGATTATTACGGGATTATTAGAGGTTATTACGGGTTTATTACGGGATTATACGGGATTATTACGGGATTATTACGGGGCTATTACGGGATTATTACAGGTTATTACGGGATTATTAGAGGTTATTACGGGTTTATTACGGGATTATTACGGATTATTACGGGATTATTACAGGTTATTGCGGGTTTATTACAGGTTTATTACGGGTTATTACGGGCTATTACAGGTTATTACAGGATTATTACAGGTTATTACATGATTATTACAGGTTATTACATGATTATTACGGTTATTACGGATATTACAGGTTTATTACGGGTTATTGCGGGTTTATTGCAGGTTATTACGGGGCTATTACGGGATAATTACAGGTTTATTACGGGGTTATTGCGGGATTATTACAGGTTTATTACAGGATTATTACGGGGTTATTACAGGATTATTACAGGTCATTGCGGGTTATTAACCAGTTTATACGGTTATTAAACGGTTATTACGGGATTATTACGGGATATTACGGGGCTATTACGGATTATTACAGGTTATTACGGGATTAGGTTAGAGGTTATTAACGGGTTTACTTTAAGGGATTATTACGGGATTTTATTACGGGTTATTACGGGCTTATTACGGATTATTATGGTTATTACGGTTTTATTACAGGATTTATTACAGGTTATTACGATATTAAGTTATTACGATTATACAGGTTTATTACGGGTTATTGCGGGGCTATTACGGGGTTATTACAGGATTATTACGGATTATTACGGGGTTTATTACAGGTTTTTACAGGATTTTACAGGTTTATTACCGGTTATTGCGGTTTTTATTGCAGGTTATTACGGGGTTATTACGGGGATTATTACAGGATTATTACAGTCAATTGCGGGTTATTACGGGTTATTACAGGTATTAACAGGTTTAATTACAGGATTATTACGGGATTATTACAGGTATTAGCGGTTTATTCAACAGGTTTATTACAGGGTTATTACAGGGTTATACAGGTTTATTACAAGATATTACAGGAATTATTACAGTCTATTGGCGGTTATTACAGGTTTATTACAGGTCAGTGCAGGGTTATTTACAGGTTATTACGGGTTATTACGGGTTTATTACAGGATTATTACAGGTCATTGCGGGTTATTACGGGTTTATTACAGGTATACGGGTTATACGGGTTTATTACAGTTATTACAGGGTTATTACAGAATTTATTACGTTCATTGCGGTATTACAGTTTATTAAGGTTATTGCGGGTTTATTGCAGTTATTACGGGCTATTACGGGATAATTACAGGTTATTACTGGGTTATTGCGGGATTAATTACAGTATTACGAGGATATTACGGGTTATACAGGATTATTACAGGTCATTGCGGTTTTAAGTTTATTAGGGTTATTACAGGTTTATTACAGGTTATTACGGGATTATTACAGGATTATTACGGGATTATTACAGGATTATTACAGGTCATTGCGGGGTTTATTACAGGTTTATTACGGGTTATTACGGGGCTATTAACGGATTATTATGGGGTTATACAGGGTATTACGTTCATTACAGTTTATTACGGATTTTTACAGTTTTTATTACGGTTATTGCGGGGCATTACGGGGTATTCAGGATTATTACGGGATTATTACGGGGTTATTAGCGGGATTATTACAGTTTATTACAGGATTTATTACAGGTTATTACGGGATTATTTAAGGTTATATACAGGATTATTACAGGTTTATTACCTTATTGCGGGGCTATTACGGGGTTATTACAGGGATTATTACGGGATTTATTACGAGGTTATTACAGGTTATTACGGTTATTGCGGGTTTTATTGCAGGTTATTACGGTTATTACGGGATTATTAAGGATTATTACATGGTCATTGCGGGTTATTCGGTTTATTAGCAGGTTTATTACGGTATACGGTTATTTACGGGTTTATTACGGGCTATTACGGGATTATTATGGTTATTACAGGTTATTACAGGATTATTACAGGTAGTTACGGGATATTAAAGGGATTATTAGAGGTTATTACGGGACTTATTACAGGTTATTGCGGTTTATACAGGTATTTGCGGGTTTATTAGGATTATTACAGGGATATTACCGGATTAACAGGTTATACGGATATTTACAGGTCATTGGTTATTACAGTTTATTACAGTATTGCGGGTTATTACAGTTATTACGGGTATTACGGTTATACATTATTACGGGATTATTACAGGATTATTACAGGTCATTGCGGGGTTATTACGGGTTTATTACAGGTTATGTACGGGTTATTCCGGGTTTATTAACAGGTTATTTATAAAGTTATTACGGGTTATTGCGTTATTGCAGGTTATCAGGTATTACGGATTATTACAGGATATTACAGGTCAGCGTTATACAGGTATTACGGTTTATACAGGTTATTACGGGTTAATTACGGGTTTATTACAGGGTTATTAACGGGTTATTACGGTTTATTACAGGTTATTTAAGGTTTATTACGGGATTAATTAGCAGGTTAATTACAGGGATTTATACGGTTATTACAGGATTATTACAGTTATTTACAGGTCATTGCGGGTTATTACAGGTTATTACAGTTATTACGTTATTACGGGTATTACAGGATTATTACGGATTATTACGGATTATTACGGGCTATTGCAGGATTATTTACAGGTTATTCGGGTTATTACAGGTTATTACGGAGGTATTACGGGATTATTAAGGTTATTACAGGATTATTACAGGTTATTACAGATTATTACAGGTTATTACAATGATTATTGGTATTACGGATATTACAGGTTTAATTACGGGTTATTGCGGGGTTTATTACGGATTATACGGGTTATATTACGGGATTATTACGGATTATTACGGGATATATTACAGTTTATTACGGGATTATTACGGATCTATTACGGGATTTATACAGATATTACAGTTAAATTACGGGTATTACAGGAATACGGATTATACGGGGGTTATTACATTATTACAGATTATTACGGGATTATGACGGATATTCGGGGTTATTACGGGATTATTACGGGATTATTACGGGATTATTAGAGGTTATTACGATTATTACAGGTTATTGCGGCATTATAAGGTTATTGCGGGTTTTATTACAGGGTTATTACGGGTTATTACAGTTATTACGGGATTATACAGGTATTACGGATTATTAACGGGATTATTACAGGTTATTCGGTTATTACGGGATATTACGGTTATTACGGGATTATTAAGGATTATTACATGGTCATTGCGGGTTATTCGGTTTATTAGCAGGTTATTACGTTATTACGGGTTTAACAGGTATTAACGGGATATTACAGGTTATTGCGTTTATTACAGGTTATACGGGTTATACGGGGTATTACACAGGTTTTACAGGATTATTACAGGTTATACATGATTATTAGGGATATTACGGGGCTATTACGGATTATTACAGGTTATTACGGGATTAGGTTAGAGGTTATTAACGGGTTTACTTTAAGGGATTATTACGGGATTTATTACGGGATTTATTACGGGGTTATTACAGATGTTTACAGGTCAATTGCGGGTTACGTTTATTACGGTTATTACGGTTTAAGGTTATTACGGGTTATTACAGGATTATTACGATTATTACGGGGTTATTACAGGTTATTACAGGATTATTACAGGTTTATTACGGGTTATTGCGGGTTTTATTGCAGGTTATTACGGTTATTACGGGATTATTAAGGATTATTTACAGGGTTATTACAGATTATTACAGTTATTACGGATTATACAGTTTATTACGGATTATTACAGTATTACGGGTTATTGCGGGGTATTACGGGTTATTACAGGATTTGACGGATTATTACGGGTTTATACAGGTTATGTAAGATATTACAGGTTTATTACGGGTATGCGGTTTATGCAGGTATGACGGGTTATTACGGTAATTACAGGTTTATTACAGGTTATTACGGGATTATTACGGGATTATTACTAGGGTTATTAAGCGGGGTTATTACGGGATTATTACAGGGTTTTATTAACGGGATTATTACGGATTATTTCGGGATTTTTACAGGAATTATTACAGTATTACGGGATATACGGTTATACGGATTATACAGGGTTATTACAGGTCATTGCGGGGTTATTACAGGTTTTACAGGTTATACGTTTATTACGGGATTAATTACGGATTATTACGGGATTATTACAGGTTATTGCGGGTTATTACAGGTTTATTTACGGGTTATTACTGGGCTATTACAAGGTTTATTACAGGATTATTACAGGTTATTTACGGATTATACGGTGTTTATTTAGGGTTTATTACGGTTTATTACGGGATTGCCGTGGCTATTACGGGGTTAGAGGATTATACAGGTTTATTACGGTATTGGGGTTATTAAGGGGTTATTACGGGGTTATTACGGGGTATTATCGGGATTCTTACGGGATTATTACGGGATTATTACGGGGTTTATTAGGTGGGTTATTACGGGGTTATTAGGGGGTTATACGGTTATTACAGGTTATTAAGGATTATTACAGGTTATACGGATATACGGTTATACCAGGTTATTACAGGGTTATTACAGGTCATTGCGGTATAATTACGGGATTATTAGCGGGGTTATTAACGGGTTATTACGGGGTTATTACGGGATTATTACGGGTTTAATTACAGGATTATTACAGGTTTATTACGGTTATTTACGGATATATTACGGATTATTACGGGGCTATCGGGGATGATTACAGGTTATTGCGGTTATTACCAGTATTACGGGTTATTACGGATATTACAGGTTATTCGGGATTATTACAGGATTATTACAGGTCATTGCGGGGTTATTACGGGTTTATTACAGGTTATGTACGGGTTATTCCGGGTTTATTAACAGGTTATTACAAGGGTTAATTACGGGGATTATTACAGGGTTATTACGGATTATTACCGGATTATTACGGGATTATTTACAGGGTTATTTACGGATTATTACGATTATACGGGATTATACAGGTATTGGGGTAGGGTTATTACAGGATTATTACAGGATTTATTTACGGGATTATTACGGGGTTATTACGGGTTATTACGGTGTATTACGGCTTATAACGGGGTTATTACGGGATTTATTACAGATTATTACGTGGGGGTTATACGGGATTATACAGGTTATACGGGATTATTACGGATTATTACGGGATTATACAGGGTTATTACAGGTTATTACGGCATATTACAGGGTTATTACGGGATTATTACGGGGTTATTACGGGATTATTACGGGATTTTACAGGATTATTACGGGGAATATTAAACGGGTAATAATTACGGGATTTATCAGGTTATTACGGTATATTACGGGATTATTACGGGATTATTACAGGTTATTACGGGGTTATTACAGTTATTGCGGTTTATTACGGATTATTACAGGGTTATTACGGGTTTATTTACGGGATTTATTACGGGATTATTACGGGATTATTACGGGATTATTACGGGATTATTAACGGGGGTTATTACGGGATTATTACATGGTTATTACGGGGTTATTACGGGGTATTACGGTTAATACGATTATTACGGTTATTAACGGTATTACGGGTTATTAACGGGAGTATTACAGGGTTATTACGGGTTATTACGAGATATTCAGGTTTATTACGGGTTATTGCGGGCTATTACGGGGTTATTACAGGATTATTACGGGATTATTACGGGGTTATTAGCGGGATTATTACAGTTTAATTACGGGGGCTATGCGGGTTATTACGGGGTGATTCGGGCTATTTTTATACGGATTATTACAGGTTAGTTACCAGTTATACGGGCTATTGCGGAGATATAAGGTTATTACGGGGCTATTACGGGATAATAAGGTTTATTACGGGGTTATTGCGGGATTATTAACAGGTTTATTACAGGATTATTACGGGGTATTAGCACGGATTATTTACGGTTATTACAGCGTTATTACGATTATTACGGTATCTACAGGTTATTACGGGATTATTACGGGCTATGCGGGATTATTAAGGGTATTACGGGATATTAGGGGTTATTACAGGGTTATTACAGGATTATTACCGGGAATTATACGGGTTATTACGGGGTTATACGGGGTATACGGTTTATTACGGTTTAATTACAGGGATTTATTTACGGGTTATTACAGGTAATTACGGATTATTACGGGTTATACGGATTTATTACGGGTTATTACGGTTATTACAGGTTATTACGGTTATTTACGTTATTACGGGTTTATTACGGATTTATTAACGGATTATTACGGGATTATTACAGGGTTATTACAGGGGTTATTACGGGTGTTATTACGGGGTTATTACGGGATTATTAACAGGTTATTACGGTTATTACGGGTTATTACGGGCTATTGCGGGATTAAAGGTTTTACAGGGTTATTACGGTGATTACGGGATATTACGGGATTATTACGGGGATTATACGGGTTATTACGGCTATTGCATTATTACAGGTTATTTACAGGGTTATTACGAATTATTACGGATATTACGGATTATTACGGGTTATTACGGATTATTACGGGGCTATTACGATTATTACCAGGATTATACGGGATTATAGAGGTTATTACGGGTTTATTACGGGATTATTACGGGATTATTACGGATTATTGCGGGGCATATGCGGGATTATTACGGTATTACAGGGTATACGCGGTATTACGGATTTTACGATTATTACGGTTTATTACGGGTTTATTACGGTATACGGTTACGGGTTATACGGGGTTATTACGGGATTTTACGGGATTATTACGGGATTATTACGGGATTATTCAGGGTTATTACGGCGATTATTACGGGATTATTACAGGTTTATTACGGGTTTACAGGTTAATTACGGTTATTACGTTATTACAGGTTATTACGGGATTATACGGGATTATTACAGGATTATTACAGGGTTACGGATTTTACGGGGATATTACAGGGTTATTACGGGATTAATTACGGGATTATTACGGGGTTATTACGGGGTTTATTACAGGGTTATTACAGGATTATTACGGATTATTACGGGGTTATTACGGGTATTACAGTTATTACGGATTATTACGGGTTATTACGGTTATTACCAGGTTAATTACGGGTTATTACGGTTATAAGGTTATTACGGATTATTACGGGTTATTACGGGGTATTACAGGTTAGATTACGGGGGTATACGGGATTTATTACAGGTTATTACGGATATTACGGGTTATACGGGCATATACAGTTATTGCCGGGTTTATTACAGGTTATTGCGGGTTTATTACGGGATTAATACAGGATAATTACAGGGTTATTAACGGGGTTTATTACGAGATTATTACAGGGTTATTACAGTTATGATTACCAGGATTAATTACGGTTATTACGGGATTATTACGGTTATACGGATTATTACAGGTTATTACGGGGTTATTACAGGGTTATTACGGGGATTATTACGGGATTATTACGGTTATTACAGGATTATTACAGGATTATTTACAGGTCATTGCGGGGTTATTACAGGTTTATTACCAGGTCATTGCGGGTTATTACAGGTTAATTACGGGTTATACGGGTTATTACAGGTTAATTACGGTTATTACGGGTATTACAGTATTACGATTATTACGGATTATTAGGGGATTATTGCGGTATTGCGGGTTTATTGCAGGGTTATTACGGGATTATTACGGGATTATTACAGGGTTTATTAACGGGTTTATTTACGGGTTAATTACGGGGGATTATTAACGGGATTATTACGGGAATTTATTAACAGGGTTATTACAGGTTTTTACGGGATTATTACCGATATTACGGGATTATTTACAGGGTTATTACAGGTTATTACGAGTATTACATGGTATACTGGGATATTACGGGGATATTACGGATTATTACGGGTTATTACGGGATTATTACGGGTTAATTACTGGATTATTACGGGGATATTAACAGGGTTTATTACGGGATTATTAACGGGATTATTAACGGGATTATTACGGGATTTATTACGGATTATTACGGTTATTACGGGATTATAGGGATTATTACAGTTATTACGGGATTATACAGGTATTACGGGATTATCGGAGATTATTACAGGATATTAACAGGGTTATATACGGATTAATTACGGGGTTATTACGGGATTATTACGGGATATTACGGGTTTATTACGGGATATTAACGGGGTTACTTTACGGATATTACGGGATTATTACGGGTTATTACGGGATTTATTCGGGATTATTACGGTTTATTACGGGTATATTACAGGTCTATTACGTTATTACAGTTTATTACGGATTATTACAGGGTTATTTACAGGGTTATTACGGATTATTACGGATTATTACAGGTTTTCTTACGGGTTATTACGGATTATTACGGGATTAATTACCGGTATTACGGTTATTACGGATATTACGGTTTACAGTTATACGGATTATTAGAGTTATTCGATATACGATTATTACGGGTTTATTACGGAATTACGGTTTAACGGGTTATTACGGTTATTACGGGTTATTACAGGGTTATTACGGGTTATTACAGGTTAATTCACAGGGTATTACAGGTTATTACGGGTTTATTACAGGGTTATTAAAGGTATTACAGTTATTGCGGGTATTCGTTTTACGGGATTATTACAGGTTTATTGCAGGTTTTTACGGGATTATTAGAAGGTTATTACGGATATTACGGGATTTTGCAGTATTACGGGATATTAACAGGTTATTACGGGGTTATTACGGATTATTACGGGGTTAAACGGTTATTACGGGAATTCATTTACAGGTTATTGCGGGTTTTATCGGATTTTAGAGGTTATTACGGATTATTACGGGATTATTACGGGGATTATCGGGTTTATTGCGGGATATTAGAGTTATTACGGTATTACGGGTTATTACGGGATTATACGGGATTATTACAGGGGTTATTACGGGATATTACGGATTATTACAGGGTTATTACAGGTTATTACGGGTTTATTACGGGTTATTAACGGGGTTATTCGGGTTTATTGCGATTATTGCGGGTTTTATTACGGGTTATTACGGGGGGATTATTAGGATTATTACAGGGTTATTACGCGGATTATTACGGGATTATTACGGATTATGCGGGTTTATTAGTTATTACGGATTATTAGGGTTTATGCGGTTTATTACGGATATTAGAGTTTACAGTTATTACGGATTATTACAGGTTATTGCGGGTTTATTTAACGGATTATTAGAGGTTATTACGGGTTATTACGGGATTATTACGGTTATTACGGGATTATTCGGGTTATTACGGATTATTACTGGTTATTACGGGATTATTACGGGTTATTACGGGTTTAATTACTGGATTTTTTGCGGGTTTTATTACGGGGTTATTACGGGATTATTACGGGATTATACGGGGTTCTTACGGATTATTTACGGGATATTACGGGATTATTACAGGTTATTACGGGTTATTACGTATTACGGGATTATACGGTTTATTACGGGATTATACAGGTTTATTACGTGGTTATGCGGGGCTATTACGGGGTTATTACAAAGAGAATTATAAACCGGTCAATTGCGGGGGTTCATTACATGTGTTTATTTACGGGTTTATTGCGGGTTGTTAGGGGTTATTACAGGTATTACGATTATTACGATTACAGGTTTATTACGGGTTATTACGGGATTATACGGGATTATTACGGGATTATTACAGGTTATTACGGATTATTACAGTTATTACGGGATTATTACGGGATTTTACAGGATTATTACGGAGTTATTACGGGGTTTTACAGGTTAATTACGGGTGATTACAGGTTATACGGCGATTATTACGGGTATTATTTACCAGGATTAACGGATTATACGGATTATTACAGTTATTACGGGATTATTACGTTATGCGGGGTTATTACAGGTTAATACAGAGGTTATTACGGATTATTACGGGATTATTACGGGTTTATTACGCGGATTATTACGCGGATTATTACATGGGTTTATTACGGGTTATTACAGGGTTTATTACGGGATTATTCTGACGGGTTATACGGTTATTACAGTTTAAATTACGGTTATTACAAGTTATTACGGATTTTTACGCGATATACGGGAATTATTACGTGTTATCTACAGGTTATTACGGGATTTATTACGGGATTATTACGCGGATTAACAGGTTATTACAGGATTATTCGGGATTATACCAGGGGTTATTTACGGGGGTTTATTACGGGATTATTACGGTTATACGTATTACGGGATATACGGTCTATACGGGATTATTGCGGGATATTGCGGGTTTTTATACGGGTTTATGCGGTTATTACGGGATTATTACAGGTTATACGGGATTATTACAGGTTTATTAACGGGTTATTGCTGGGGCTATACGGGGTTATTACAGGATTATTACGGGATTATTACGGGGTTATTACAGGTTAGTTACGGGATTATTACGGGTTATGCAGGATTATTGCGGTTTATTGCGGGTTTACGGGTTATACGATAACAGGTTATTAGCGGATTGTTTACAGGGTTATTACGGTTATTACAGGTTATTACGGGATTATTACAAGGTTATGCGGGTTTATTACGGGGTTATTACGGGATTATTACAGGTTTATACAGGTTATTATCGGGTTTATTTGCAAGGCGATATTACGGGATTATTACGGGTATTACAGTTTATTACGATTATTACAGGTTATTACAGGTTATTACGGGATTATTACGGGATTATTACGATGATTACAGGGTTATTACGGGGATTATTACGGGGTTATTACGGTTTATTTACGGGTTATTACGGGTTATTACAGGTTATTACAGGGTTACGGGATATTACAGGTTTAATTACAGGGTTTAATTGCGGGTTTATTGCGGGTTTATTACGGGTTATTACGGGATTATTACGTATTATTACAGGTTATTACGGATTATTAACAGGGTTAATTACGGGATATTACGGGATTATACGGATTATTACGGATTATTACGGGATTTTACGATATTACGCGGATATTGCGGTTATTGCGGTTTATTACGGGATTATTACGGGTTTTAGGGTTTATTACGGGATTATTACAGGGGTTATTACGGGATTATTAACGGGATTATTAAGGTTTTACAGGATTATTACGGGATTTATTACGGGATTATTAACGGGATATTACGGATACAGGGTTATTACGGGTTTATTACGGGTATTACGGATTATTACGGATTATTACGGGATTATTACAGGGTTATTACAGGTTAATTACGGATTATTACCGGATTATTACGATTAGTTACAGGTTTATTACAGGATTATTACGGGATTATTAACGGGTTATACGGGATTATTACATGGTATTACGGGGTTATTACGGGTTTAATTACCGGGTCCTGTAACGTCTAACAGGACCCAAGCACTATGCACATCTTCTTTTGGGACTCTTCCTTGTGATACAGTATCAGATAGTTCTGGCCTCAACCGTTCCTTTGTGCATGATGTTGCAGAGCAGAGGGAGGTGCTCCGCCTTCAGTCACGAAGACTCTTTATATGCGTGATGATAGGCTATGAGGTACAGGTGTCATCCACCTGAGACAGAGGGGCAGAGTCAGAGAGCAGAGAGACAGAGAGACTACAGCATGTTCAGTCTTCCACCTGTTGCTGTTCCATTGAAGTCTGGCAGCAGGAAAGCCCCGTGTTTGGGTCTGATCTCAAATACGATCCTGTCCACCTCAGCCTTACTTCTCAGGAATGTTATACACCCACTGTTAACAGAGCAACCAGAAGACTTCAATACTTCTACACCAAACAGTAGACTTTAAACCTCTAACTGTTAACCAATAAACTATCAGTACTTCCTACAGTTCCTACAGCGCCCCCTCAGGCCTCACACTGACCTCAACTGACCTGCAGCTCCCCCTCAGGCCTCACACAGGCCTCACACTGACCTGCAGCTCCCCTCAGACCTCACACAGGCCTCACACTGACCTGCAGCTCCCCTCAACCTCACACAGGCCTCACACAGACCTGCAGCTCCCTCAGGCCTCACACAGACCTGCAGCGCACCCTCAGGCCTCACACGGCCTCACACTGACACTCCCACACAGACCTGCAGCGCCCCTCAGGCCTCACACAGGCCTCACACGACCGCCGCCCTCGCTCACACAGACCTGCAGCGCCTCAGCCCACACAGGCCTCACACTACCTGCAGACTGAAGCTCTGCTCCTGCAGATGTGGCAGAGTGATGGACTGATAGTCGTCAGGCGTCTCCTGCAGCAGGAAACTCTCCTGACGCTGGTACTTCTGGATGTGCTTCTGCGACGCCGGACAAACCACTGTGGCCTTTATCTCTGTAAAAAATAAAATATAATTTTTGGTGAAAGTTACGAAATGTAAAAATGGCAGCCTATAAATCCAAAAGTTTACAGTCTAGAACATTTGTGATGATTGTTCCTGGGAATATCTTTAGTAGACATGGCACTATTCATGTTCCATTGCTTAACAGCAGCTGTTTAAAAGTGCCCACAAAGCAAAAATCACCTTGAGCAGAAAAGGTGGTTACGACACACCGCTTTGTAAACTGTTAAAAAACAAACAAACATTAGGAGTCAGAGTTTGTGTTCATTACACATGTGGTGGAACTAAAAAAAAAAAATCAATCTGATATGGTCCTGGGAAGATTCTGAGAATTTGGTTGATTTGGGACAGAATGAGCTCCGGGTCTTTTGCTCATCAGTACATTAAAGCAGAACTAAGTAACGTGTTGACCTTAATAAATCCTTCCGTCGTCCCTCTGGGGGTAATACAAGTGCTAATGGGATGATAGGGTCTTTCACCTCCCCTGGTGTCTCTGGCCAGAAAACCACAATTGCAACTTCGCTGTCCCTGCGTCGGAGTCACCATTACACACTAATGAAGAAGAAGCTAACAGCTAACAGGCAAGCTAACTGCGGGCTAGCTCCACTTAAACAGTATTTACAGCCAAGTTTGAGTGAAAAAATGATCTCCATTGTGTAACTGGATGAACAATATCCCTCTGTCCCTTTGTCTTTTCTGTCAGCGTAGTATTACTCTCACGGACAATTAATGAGTAAAAACACAACATGCTACGACACCTGCAGTGGCGCTTATGGCCTCTAGGGGCAGGAGTTACTTAGTTCTGCTACAACTACATTGCACTTTTGGTTTGCGTTGAAAGTGAATGTCGTTCTCTTAACCCTCGACCATATGGAGAAAACGCTTCAGTTTTCAGTGAACGTTTCCCGGCCTGTTACCGTTGAGCTGTGGCGGAGCGAAGAGCTGGTACGTGCTGTAGATGTCGTTCTTCATCTGCAGCTTCAGACTGGACTGGGAGAAGAGCTCTGACAGCGCCTCCTTCTGGATCGGAGTCTTCTCCAGAATCACCACCGCCTCCTGACCACTGATCTGAGGACAGAGGAAGTTAGGAACAAATCCAGACCACTGATCTGAGGAGAGTTTAGAACAATATCCAGACCACTGATCTGAGGAGAGTTAGAACAATATCCAGACCACTGATCTGAGGAGAGTTTAGAACAATATCCAGACCACGATCTGAGGAGATAGAACAATATCAGACACTGATCTGAGAGATTTAGAACATATCCAGACCACTGATCTGAGGAGAGTTTAGAACAAATCGACCACGATCTGAGGACAGTTTAACAATATCCAGACCACTGATCTGAGGACAGTTTAGAACAATATCCAGACCACTGATCTGAGGACAGTTAGACGTGGTTTAGTACGAGGGCTTCAATATTGTACTGCGCTGATCTGTTTAAATACTAGCTACACTATTTTACATTTTTAAAGGAACAGGCCACAGTTATTCCACACTGAGATCTGTTCTTACCTGAGCTTAGACGTGTTGATGCTACCTGTCTGGTCTTGTGCGTGCACTCAGTCACACAAAAAGACCAAAGATGTTGTTAGCATTTAGCCTCTCCTCTCACTGATACAGGTGAACATGAGCTGTAGATCTCTCTGTCACTGATACGGTGATCTGTAGATACTCTCTGTCACTGATACAGGTGAACATGGCCTGTAGATACTCTCTGTCACTGATACAGGTGAACATGGGCCTGTAGATACTCTCTGTCACTGCATCGAACAGATCAGTTTGTGGATGCAAAACATCTTTCTCCAACTAAACTCAGACAAAACTGAGATCATTGTCTTTGTCCACAGACACAAAGACAAAGTGTTATCAGTCACCTTGAGTCTCTCGCTCTGAAACCAAAAATCAGGTTAGAAATCTGGGAGTAATCATGGACTCAGACCTGAACTTAAACAGCCACATCAAAGCAATAACATCATCAGCTTTTTACCATCTGAAAAACATTGCTAAGATCAGAGGAATAGTGTCAAAACCAGACTTGGAGAGACTCATCCATGCATTGTCTCCAGCAGGTTAGACTACTGTAACGGCCTGCTCACTGGCCTTTCTAAACGAGCTGTTAGAGCTGCAGAACATCCAGACGCTGCTGCTCCAGTCCTGACAAGAACCAAGAAATACGACCACATTAGTCCAGTGCTCCGGTCTCTGCACTGGCTTCCTGTCACTCAGAGAATAGAATTTAAAACAGCGCTGCTTGTTACAAGTCTTTTCATGGTTTAGCACCAAAGTACATCTCTGACATGTTAGAGCCGTATGAACCATCTCGGGCCTGAGAACTTCAGGGAGGGGTCTCCTGGTGGTTCCAGAGTCAATAATAAACACGGTGAGGCTGCGTTTCAGTTTCATGCAGCTCAAATCTGGAACAGTCTTCATTCTTTACCCGTGCATATGAAAACTGAAAGTATTTTATCTGCACTCCTGCCTTTTACTGTAACTGATTAACTTTATGTTGATGTTTTATTGATTGATTTTTATCGTTTTCTTGTAATTTTCTGCAACTGTGAAGCACTTTGAATGCCTTGTGTATGAATTGTGCTCTACAAATAAACTTGCCTCTCCTCTATGGGGCCAAACGGGGGTGAAGTTAGAAGCGACCAGCTCTTCCATGTTTCCATATTTAAATACAGTTACATGAGCCTTTACACGATCCAAGTCTAGTTACACAAAATTAAACATGTGGATTTTCTAAGCGGATAATAGGGAACTATATTGCGAGGCGTAATAACACCTTAGGATCACTTCGACGTCCGCGCAGTAATATCTTCACCATACTGCGCGGACATGGAAGTGCTTCTAAGGTGTTTAATTTTGTGTCTCTACTTGGATTGTGTAACTACGACAAAAGGTTGTGTGAGCCCTCGGTCACTGCACGTCTTTTTACTCATCAGGAGTCGGCAAAGGGAGGATCTGTTATTGTTCATTTCCGTGGTTTTCCCCGGATTTTGGTGAACGGTTCTCCAGGCGTGAAGAGCTGTTTATTTAAATCACAGATCTTTTTACAGAAGCACTGCTCTGTTTGTGAACATTGTTTTGATCCGCCATAGACTATTATGATCTATTATATTATTTATTATTATGTAATACCTTTGCGTCGCACCAGAGCCTCGGACATGACGACACGGCGCTCCCTCTCAGAGCAAACCATCAGTGTGGGGGGAATACTTTAAAATTGTGTATAAATATGTCAAAAATAAAGACTACGATTGTTGGAACAGCCATTTTAAACTCACCATTAATGAAGAACTCTTTAAAGCAGTACTAAGTAACGTGTTTACCTTAATAAATCCTTTTCGTAGTTCCTCTGGGGTAATACAAGTGTTAATGGGATGATTGGAGGGTCTTCATCTCCCCTGGTGTCTCTGGCCAGAAACCATGCTTGCAACTTCACTGCCACCGGGACGGAGCAACCAATACACACTAATAGAATCACGAAGAAGAAGCTAACAGGCTAACGGGCAAAGCTAACTGCGGGCTAACGCTACTTTAAACAGTATTTACAGCCAAGTTTGAGTGAAACAAATATTCCCATTGTATAACTGGATGTACAACATCCCTCTCTCCTTCACCTTTTCAGTTAGCGTAGTATTTACTCTCCAAGACATTTAATACGTTAAAAAATCGTAACTTGCTAAGACACCTGCAGTTGCGCTTATGGCCTCTAGGGGCAAGAGTTACTTAGTACTGCTTTAACTGTTGATCACAGAATCATTGACACATCATGTGACACATCATGAACGGTTTAAAAAAAACAGGTCAACATTAAAGGTCTTTCTTAATAATGTTCAAATGGAGCTAATGTAATGACTGATTCTGGGATGTTTCCTTTGATATTTGGAAAGTAACTGTATCTAAATACCAGAATACAGTTACTCACAAGGAGTAATACATGTTTAGTTACTCCCCAACACTGACCATAGACACTGATGTAGTGATTATAGTGAAGGACACATCATTCTTAAAGACGGTAAACAGAGGAATGATATTAACAGAGCCCAGTTCTGCACTTCAGGTTAAAGCACAATTCATTACTTTCAGTCCCTGACATTCATCTGATGATTCCAGAAACATCAAAACTAAACATGTCGTGGCTGTTTTAAACACAGCCTGATTAGGGGGAAAAGCCTCGAAAGAGTAGTAAATGAATGACCAGAGTTTCCTTCTACACATGATGGTTAGGGTTATTCTGAACCTTCCCTGCACATGGATCTGTTTTTAGACTAAATGAATGAATTACCTTCCCCTGCACAGGATCTGTTTTTAGAGTAAATGAATGAATTACCTTCCTCTGCACATGGATCTGTTATAGACTAATGAATGAATTACCTTCCTCTGCACATGGATCTGTTTTTAGAGTAAATGAATGAATTACCTTCCCCTGCACATGGATCTGTTTTAGACTAAATGAATGAATTACCTTCCCTGCACATGGATCTGTTTTTAGACTAAATGAATGAATTACCTTCCCCTGCACATGGATGTTTTAGACTAAATGAATGAATTACCTTCCTCTGCACATGGATCTGTTTTTAGAGTAAATGAATGAATTACCTTCCCCTGCACATGGATCTGTTTTTAGAGTAAATGAATGAATTACCTTCCCCTGCACATGGATCTGTTTTAGACAAATAATGAATTACCTCCCTCACATGATCTTTTTAGACTATGAATAATTACCCCTGCACATGGATCTTTTAGACTAAATGAATGAATTACCTTCCTCTGCACATATCTGTTTATAGACTAAATGAATGAATTACCTTCCTCTGCACAATGGACTGTTAAAGACGAATGAATGAAATTTAAATAACCCCCTTCCCGGCACAGGATCTGTTTAGAGTAAATGAACGAATACCTTCCTGCACATGGAATCTGTTTTAGAGAAAAAATGAATTACCTTCCCTGCACATGATCTTTTTTAGACATGAAAATGACCTTTCCTCTGCAGCATGGATCTGTTAAGACTAAATGATGAATACCTTCCTCTGCACATGATCTGTTTTAGACAAATGAATGAAATTACTCCCCCTGCACATGGACTGTTTTAGAACTAAATGAATGAATACCTTCCCTGCACATGGATCTTTAGACTAAAGAATGAATTACCTTCCCTGCAACATATGATCTGTTTAGATAAATGAATGAATACCTCCCTCTGCACATGGATCTGTTTTTAACTAAATGAATGAATTAAACCTTCCCTGACACATGATTTTTAGAACTAAAGAATGAAATTACCTTCCTGCACAGTGGATCTTTATAGACCCTAAATGAATGAATTACTTCCCCTGCCAACATGATCTTTTTTAGACTAAAGAATGAATTACCTCCTCTGCACAATGGGAATCTGTTTTTAGACTAAATGAATGAATTACCTCCACTGCACATGACGGTTAACTAAATGAATGAATTAACCCTCCACTGCACATGGATCTGTTATGAGTAAATGAATGAATTACCGCGCGCGGACATAATCTGTTTATAGACAATGAATGAATTTACCTTCCTCGCACATGGATCGATTTAGACTAAATAATGGAATTACCTTCCTCTGCGACGAGAGACTGTTTAATAGACTAAATGAATGGAATTATCCTCCCTCTGCACTGGATCGTTATACGAAGAAATGAATGAATTACCTTCCCCTGCACGTGGATCTGTTTACGAGTATGAATAGAAGAGAGCCGGCGCTCTCAACAATGCTACGTTTCAGACTAAATGAATGAGTTACCTTCCTCTTCACAGGATCTTTTTTTTAGCCTAAATAAATGAATTACCTTCCCCGCACATGGATCTGTTTAGACTACAAAGAAATGAATTACCTTCCACTGCACATGGATCTGTTTTATAGAGTAAATGAATGAATTACTCCTGCACATGGAAAATCTGTTTAAGAACTAAAATGAATGAATAACCCCCGCACATGGATCGTTTTAACAAATGAATGATTACTTCCCCTCTGCAATGATCGTATAGACTAAAGAATAATTATCTTCCTCATGCACAGATCTTTATAGATAAATAAGAATTACCTTCCCCTGCAACGTGGATCGTTAATAGACAAATGAATGATAATTCCTCTGCACATGGATCTGTTATAGAAAATAAGAATTACCTTCCTCGCACGGGATTGTTTAAGAGTAAATAAGAATTACCTTCCCCTGCACTGATCTGTTTAAGACTCAAATGAATGAATTAACTTCCCTCACATGGATCTGTTATAGCCTAATGATGAAATACCTCCCCTCACAGATCTGTTAGACAAATGAAGAAATTACCTCCTCTGCACATGATCTGTTTATAGAAGTAAATGAATGAAATACCTTCCGCTCAACAATGGATCTGTTTATAGAGTAATTAATGAATTACCTTCCCTGCACATGATCTGTATAGACTAAAGGAAATGAATTACCTTCCCCTGCCATGGATCGTTTTAGACAAATGAATGAATACCCTCCCGCACATGGATCTGTTTATAAGAGTAAATGAGATAACCTTACTGCACAGGATCTGTTTTTAGACTAAATGAAATGATTAACCTTCCCCTGCACAATGGAATCTGTTTAGAGTAAATGACATGAATACTCCTGCACATGGATCTGTTTATAGAGTAAATGAATGGATAACCTTCCTCTCACGATGATCTGTTATTAAGTAAATGAATAATTAACCTCCCTTGCACATGATCTTTTATAGAGTAAATAATCGGAGACCCTCCCTGCACATGGAATCTGTTTTAGACTAAAATAATGGATACTTCCTCTGCACATGGAATCTTGTTATAAGACTAAATGAGAAATTAAACTTCCCCTGCACATGAACTGTTATAAACTAAATGAATGAATAACCTTCTCTGCACATGGATCTGTTATAGAACTAAATGAATGAATACACCGTCCCCTGCACATGGAAATCTGTTTATAGAGAAATTAAAATGAATTAATACTCCCTCACATGAGATCTGTTTAAGACTAAAATATGAATTACCTCCCCTGCACAATGATCTGTTTAGACTAAAATGAATGAACTTACCCTTCCTCTGACATGGATCCTTTAATAGAGTAAATGAAATGAATTTACTTCCTCTGCACATGGATCTGTTTTAGACAAATAAAGGATTACCTTCCCTGCACATGGACTGTTTTAAGAAATGAATGATTAACCTTCCCTCTGCACATGATCGTTTATAGATAACATGAATGATTACCGTCCTCGCACATGGATCCTGTTTTAGATAAAGAATGAATTACCTTCCCCGCCCATGATCTGTTTTAGAGAAATGAATGAATGACCTCCACTGCAACAGAGCTGTTTTTAGAACAAAGAAGGATTACTTCCAACGCACAAGGAAATCTGTGTTTTAGATAAATGAATGAATTACCTTCCCCTCACATGGATCGTTTAAACTAAATGAATGAATTACATCTCTGCACATGATCTGTTAGAGTAAACTAAGAATTACCTTCCCCTCAAACATGGATCCTGTTTAGACTAAATGAATGGATACCGTCCTCTGCATGGATCGTTTAGACTAAATAAATGATACCTTCCACTCACATGGACCGTTTTAGAGTAAATGAATAATTAGACCTCCCCCTGCACATGATTCTGTTTAGACTAAATAAGAATACCTCCTCTCACAGAATCTGTTTTAGATACTAAAATCGAATGGCATTACCCTCCCTGCACATCGGACTGTTAGAGTAAATGAATGAATACCTTCCCTGCACATGTCGTTTAGACAATGATGGAATTACCTTCCCTGCCACATGATCGTTTTAGAGTAAAGAATGGAGACCTCCCGCTAACATGAAACTGTTTTAGACTAAATGAATGAATTACTTCCCCTTGCACAGATCGTTTAACTAAATGATGGATTACCTCTCCCTGCACATGATCGTTTTAGACTAAATGAATGGATACCTCCCCTGCACATGAACATGTTAGACAAAGAATGGATTACCTTCCCTGCAACAAAGGATCTGTTTAGAGAAATAAAATGAATAACCTTCCCTGCACATGGACTGTTTTTAAGTAAATGAAGAATACTCCCTGCACAAAGATGGTTTGTCGCGGGCAGAGTCGCCTCAAACGCGGCGTCTCAAAAACTTCGACAGAAACATTCGCTCTTCTCCTCTCTCCATGAACCTTCCTTTCCTCTGCGTCCCCATCAGCTCCGCTTGGCTTTTCACTTTAGGAAGAAAAGTCTTTTCTCCCGCTCCCGTATCACGTTAGCCCCGAACTCCCGCCATCTTGTTTGGCCGCGCGGTTGCCAGAACAAAAACAAGTTATCTATAAACCTATAAATATTAAAAACAATCTTAACACTAAGTCGCTATAAGGAAAAAAAGTAACTATTTTTTAGAACTGAACCCTAATGAACCTAATCAGCATAGAAAAATGCAAGTAAAAAAAAAGAACAAAACGAAAGGAAATATAATACAAATAAAAACGGTTTTTTTTGTCTCTTTTTTGTTGTATTTTCAATCTTCGTTTTTTTTCAAGAAGCTTTAGAATTTGGGTAAAAACCGAACGGGAGAAAATGCCTCGTCACCCAACCACTCGTGAATGTCTGACTAAATAAAAGCCAATAAGCATTATGGGGTGGAATATCTCATAGGAAACTGCCAACTGCGCCTGAAGAAAAAAATTTACCGGAAAATAAATAATGACTTTCGTTACAGTGTTATTATGTTAATTATTCTGTAATCATTAATGAAATCATGATTACAAGAGGGAGGGCAAAACATTTCCATAGTTCAGTAATTACTTAAAGAAAGACGAAACATCGGACTAATGCAGTAATCCTAATAAAGTAATTGAATAAAAAGACATTAAAACTCAAGACCGACTCATCAATATATTAATACGAGTAATATTACTTTATTTTAACTAAATCCGAGGGAGGCGTCTGCAGCGCGACGCAATGGGATCTCAACCCGGAAGTTTTTAAGGAAACAAAACAAACAGACTTTATTGAACGTGGAGTTTACGATAGTGAAAATGTCGCCTCGAATCTATGTTGTATTGTTTCTGCTGCTCGGAGTGTCAGCGAGTCAAGGAAAGTTGTTTTAAATCAAACGTTTTAAAATATTTATTTAATTCAATTAGGATCTATTTTAGTCTTAATAACACTCTTTCTGTAATTTACACTTCTACCAGCAAAAAAGAAAATGAAATGAACTGTTCAATGACAAGGACAAGTGCTTTATTCATGAGTTTGTTATAATTAGAGCACAGTATTTCAACATAAATGTCTCAATCATTCGTACATGAATAAATATTAATTGGTTTCTATATTGATGCCATAAGTTTGGATGCGTTTAATTGTGTAGTTAAACATCTACAAACGTGTTCTGTAAATATGACACTTGAATTGTTCTGTATTACCTTTATTTAAACCAATAAACCCGCCTGAACTGACCACATTTTCCCCATTCGGCTTTACCCTAACTAGAAGCTTCTTGAAACAGCTAAATAGACATCAAAGTCTGTTTCCTTCTCTACATATTCTATACATAATGCAGACGTGTCAGAAAGTATTTATATGTGTTTATAAGCACAATGATTCAACACTATTGTGATTTTCATACAAAACTGTGTTTGTGTTTATTTGATACATTTAAGCATTATATGGCTAAAATGAAGAGTGAAGGAAGTTGTGTTTAGAACTTAGTAAAAGATTTCTCGAAATTGCCCCACATTAAGAACAAAACACATAAGCACTTAAGAACTACGTTATGACAGCGCCCTCTTCTGGAGAAGTTTCCTAAACATTGAACTCACGTGACAAAATAACTCGGGATGGAACAACATGTGAACTCTACAAACTTTGATAAAATATAGTTACACTAACAAGAGTTCCCAACCTTTTTCTGACACCACGTACCCTAAGGCATAATTATACCCCGATCCCCCAACCCAGGATCCGTTTTTTAACAAAGTGAGGCAAACTTTACATAGAAATCAGAATTCAAAATCAATATAAATCATCGTACAGTCAAGTTTTAGAACCAGGGTTAGGACCTTTTGTCAACAACCAAGGCCACTTTATAATAAATTCTCCGAGGCACGAACCATTTTAGTAAACAAACATCTAGAGTTCAATAAACACGAGGTGACTGATAGAATCATTTCTAATGTCAACAACTCACATAAGGCGCTGATGTCAGTCCTGGTAAAAACTGCGCTGAGCCACCTGACCGAGAAATCAATGATCCAAGACGCATTTGTTCTTTGATGTGTTCGTCACGCTCCTCACACAGACTCGACCACGGCCTTCACTTCCAAGAGAGCAAAACACAAATCCACTCTTTCTGGCGGTCGCCGATGCAGCGGCTTGATCGAGTCACAGTAAAATCACCCCTGACTCTACATATTAAGATATAAAAAAATGAACCCTGAAGGTTTTCCCACCCCTGTGTGCCAAGAAACCTGTAACTGATGATGAGGTTTGTTTCCCCAGAATCGAGAGAAATCTCTTCATTCACGCCGGACCGACCTGAGGACGTCTCCGGCTTGCGCGACTCCGGGTAAAGTTCTCCGAACATTGACCAGCTGCCTCATCGCCGCTAGCCACGTGTTCCTGAACAGCTCTTGCCAGGTACACAGAATACTAAACAGACCTGAGACCGCATAGACTAACGAAAAACAGTAAAAGACAAGGCCTTTTACCAGTAAATATCACTGTTCGTAGCACCGTGTCGCCCCGAGCCGCACTTCCTCTCCTGACGAGCGTCGCCCCGACACCACTCGCCTTAAACGGACTTCAAAATCCTAACTGGAGGACACACGGGGAAACTACTCCACACTGCCACACGTACTCAAACAGACAAAACACACCAACCTGTGGGAAAAGTCTTCCACCCCGGTGCTTCCTCCATATCTTGCACATGGCTCGGTAAACAAACGTGCCAACATAAAAAAAACTGTCGACACAAAACCAAACAAATGACACAAAACAAAGCACAAAAACAAATACACAAAACAAATGACACAAAACAAATGACACAAACACTGGACAATGACGCCACGTCCTCGGAAAGCATGACATAAACACAGCAGAATACTGAAAATTCTTGTCACGCATCGCTTCAAACCACACGACGAACTCCCTTCAAGCGCTGCGTGCCCTCCCTACCACTCCCGTCCTTACGCCTTCGAGAAGAAAAAGGTGCCGTCCATTTACATTACCCTGCAGCACTTACTCTTCAGCCACTTAACCTGCAGTCACTAGTCTGCATCACTTTACCGAGTCCACTTAACTCTGCATCACTTTACTCTGCTCACTTACCTGCAATTCACTTTACTCTCAATCACTTACCTGCATCAAACTTTACCTGCAGCACTTTACTCTGCAATCACTTTACTTCTGCAGTCAACTTTACTCGCATCACTTAAGTCTGAGTCACTTAGTCGCAGTACTTACTCTGCAGTCCACATTACTTGCAGCACTAACCTGCAGTCACTTTACTCTGCAGTCACTACTCTGCAGTCACATTAACCTCAGTCACTTTAGTCTGCATCCTTACCTGCAGTCACTTACTCTCAGTCACTCTTAGTTCGCAGTCACTTAACTCTGCGTCACTTTACTCTGCATCACTTTACCTGCAGCACTTACTCGCAACAATTACTCCTGCAGTCACTTAACTCGCAGTCCTTCTCGCAAGCACTTACTCGCAGTCACTAACCTGCAACCACTACTCTGCAGGTCTACTTGAGCGTTCTGCAGTCACTACTCGCGTCAACTTAGTCCGCAATCACTTTAACTCCTGCATGTCACTTAGTCCGCACGTTCACTTTACTCTGCAGCTCACTTTCCAAAGAGTAAATCTGTGACAAAACTTCAATGAACAAATCAACAGCAAATCGAATCAGTCCTAAATTATTAAACGAGTCTGTATCAGTAGCTTAAGACAATTGATTATCTAAATATCAAGTTTTCTGAACACTTTGATTGTATTGCTGTAATGTCAACACTAAAACACATTGAATGGCCCAACCTTGCATTAAATCTACATTTCTGGTAAGGAAACGCAAGCTGTCAAGTTTGCCTGTTTACTTTGAAATATTACATCCTTTGTTCGCAGGACATTCTATCTCATATAAACTTAGAGGTCGCCTGTAAACCTTGCTGCCGGTCTGTGAAAAGACAAATAAAGGTCTCTTCCTCAATGTGCCGCGCCCAAGACGGGCAGCTCCACGAACCTCTGTGCGCGAGTGGAACGTGAAGCGCACGCCGATGAAGAACCTCTTCCCGACATCGAAGCAAACGACGACAGCTCTGATTCCCAAGTACACCGGATCCAGATCAGCCCTTTTTCCTCGCGGTCGGCCTTTCACAAACCACACATCCCCTTCAGAACCCCACAAGTACACAACTCTCTAGCACCCCTTCAGATCCCACAGGATCTACACTTCTCTACACCCCTTCAGCGATCCCCAGTACACAACTCTCTACATCCCCTCAGATCCCACAGTATACACCCTACATCCCTCAGATCCAAGTACTAACAATCTCTACACTAACCTTCAGATCCCACAAAGTTTACACCTCTACAATCCCTTCAAGATCCCACCAGGTATTACACTCTCTACAACCCCTTCAGATCCCACAGGACTACACTCTCTACATCGCCCTCAGACGCCACAGGTACTAACCTCACAATCACCCTTCAGGACCCACAGGACTCACACTCTACACCCCCTCAGGATCCACAGGTACTACACCTCTAACATCCCCTCAGGATGCCCACAAGTATACCCCACACCCCTTCCAGGATCCCACAGGTATACACCTCTCACATCCTTCAGATCCCACCGGCAGTATTACACTCTCTACAGTCCCCTTAGATCCCACAGGTATTAACAACTCTCACACCCCTTCAGGACCCACAGTTACTACATCCCCTTCAGATCCCACAGTATTGACCAACCTCTACATCCCCTCAAGGAGCCCACAGTATTACACTCTCTACATCCCCTCAGGAGCCCACAGGTATTACACTCTCTACACCCCTCAGACCCACCAGTATACACCCTACATCCCCATTCAAGGAACCACAGTATTACACTCTCTACATCCCCTTCAGGATCCCACAGGTATTTACACTCTCTACAGCCCCTTCAGATCCCACAGATTACACTCCCACAATCCCTTCAGGATCCAAGTAATACAACCTCATCCACATCCCCTTCAGGCATACCACAGTATTACACTTCTCCTACATCCCCGTTCAGGATCCCACAGGTATAATACTCCCACACCCTCAGGATCCCCAGGTACTAGCACTCTCACAACACCCCTTCGACACCACAGTATTACAACTCCTACATCCCCTCGCGACCCACAGGTATTATACTCTCCACACCTCCCTTCAGGATCCACGTACTACACTCTCTACATCCCCTTCAATCCCACCAGGCCTACATCCCCTTCAGACCCACAGTATTACAGCCTCTCTACATCCCCTTCAGAATCCCACAAGTATACACTCTCACACCCTCAGATCCCACAGTACTTACACCTAAATACACCCTTCAGGACCCACAGGTACACATCCCTTCAGGAACCCACAAGGTATTACACTTCTACAAGCCCTCAGACCCACAGTATTACATCTCTCTACATCCCCTCCATGATACCACAGTATTACACTCTCTACATCCCCTCAGATGCTAACATACCAGATGCTGCCACTCCCTTTCTTCTGGGTTCTGTAGTCTGTCTGTCCTGCTCTTTGGGTCTTCTTGCCTTTGTGCTTTCGTGAAAGACCAGTTAGGATACCCAGTATGGGCAAACTTTTTGATGCAAGGCCACATTGGGTTTTCAAACTCGCCAGGAGGGCCGGACCAGTTCTCAATTTGACTGTAATGACACATTACAAGTGCAACAAATTGCAGCAGTTATGTCGTATCCTTCTCATGTCAGTGAAAATATGATATTGTGCACCCTTTAAACCAGGGGGTCGAACTTATTTGGGTCATGGGCCGAAATCCAGTCACGGGCCGCATATAATGTAAACAGGAAAATACTATTGAGGAAACATTTTTCCAATAAATTAATAATGATTAGCTGTGATTATAAAAGAGTCAAAAGCCCGACAGGACTGTAATAAATAATAATAACGTCTTACACTTTACAAGTCTGTGTCACAAGTTTCTCAAAGTACACTGTAGTCATTATACTGTAGTCATTATTCATTCACTCCACACTCTGTGGTGGTAAGCTAGCTATTGTAGCCACAGCCGCCTTGGGGCAGACTGACCATTTACCACGTGGCTATAATGTGTTACCCTGATCTCTTATGTCTGTGCCCTCTACTGGACACTTTCCTTTTTTTTTTTTATTTAAGTTGCCCCCTAGTGGCTAGAATGAGCACACTGGTTATTTCCTTAAAAAATCATAACTTCTCACAGGAATGGCTAGAGACTCACTTTTTTTTGACATACTCAGGAATTTGTACTCTACAAGTCAGGGCCGGATGAAATCATCTCCCGGGCCGGATTTGGCCCGTGGGCCTTAGTTTGCCCACCTCTGGATAGCCACAGTCTGAGAGGGCTCTCTGGACATGTTGCTCTCTTTGGTCTTTCCTTCTGCACTGGTAGGCACCTCTTAGCTCTATGTCTGAGTGTCCTAATGACCCCTATTTTGTGCTGGAGTGGATGGTTTGAGTCAAACATCAAATACTGGTCAGTATGAGTTGTCTTCCTGTAAACCTCAGTCTGAAGTTGTCAGTTTTCCCCTATGATAACTTTACAATCTAAAAAGGCAAGTTGTTTCTCCTTAGCGTCCTCCCGAGTAAATTTAATGCTGTGGACCCAGGAGTTGCGGTGCCGTATGTAGCCGGGTCTCAGAGAAACTTCAGAGAATCTTTAAACAGCACAGGATTCCAGTGTACCACAAACCTGTGAACACACTGAGACAAAAATTAGTTCATCCCAAAGACAAAACTCCGAGCCACAAACAAAGCAATTTGGTTTATTCTATTCGATGCAAAGAAGAAGAATGCAAAGAACATTATATTGGAGAAACCAAACAAGTCTTACAGAAGAGACTTTATCAACACCGAAGAGAAAGCACAAGCGGCCCTCAGTCGGCGGTGCACCTTCACCTTAAAGCCTCCAACCACTCCTTTGAGGACGGGAGGTCAAATTCTAGCTAAAGAAGAACGTTGGTTTGAAAAAGGAGTAAAAGAAGCTATTTTTGTCAGAAAAGAAAATCCCTCCATGAACCGGAATGGCGGGCTCAGATTTAATCTCTCGTCACTTTACTCCAATCTCCTTCTGGTGAAACCTCGGCCAACAACGAACAATAGGCAGGTAATTAGCAGTGATCATCCATGAATAGGACAGATAATGGCAGTGATCATCTATGAATAGGACAGGACTGACCGATACTGGGACTTAGCAGGTCGTTAGAGACGCTCTACTTCAAAGGTTGTTTACCCACAGTTGAGAGTAGCTGTGATTAGAGGGAGGAGCCTGGCCTTCCCCAACTCCTCCCTATGGTCTTTATCTACGCTGTGGGCTGAGCGAGATTTTGTCCACTGACGAAGCCTTTTGGATGAGAGGCGAAACGTTTGGAGACTTCAACTACCGAGTACAGAAGATGACTCAAGTACCTTCATTGAAGATGGACAACTCCTGTACGACTGAGAACTTACACAGACATACGCTATATTTGCAAGATACCACTCAAAAAAAATCACAAGTGACCTTTGGAGCTCCTCTGGCGAAGCCAAGGTACAGTAGCAGAGAAATGAGACTCGGACACAAAGTCCGAAACCGATTCAGACACAAACAAACCGCACCGAAGGGCTTTCAGCGCGTGGCACAGTTCTGATGGACAAGTGTGAGTGCGCCGTTAGTTACAAACTAATAACTGATTATGGTGGTCATACCGCCTTTGCTCTGCCCAATCCCGTCAGATCTTGAAGCTAAGCAGGGAAGGGCCTGGTTATACTTGGATGGGAGACCGTTGGTAACACCAGGAAGCCTAGCGAATGTAATGAGTGAGTGAGTGAGTGGTTGGTGGTGATCGGAGGGGCCGATGGCGCAGACTGGTTGCCTCGCTTCTGTCAGTCTACCCAGGGCAGCTGTGGCTACAACAGTAGCTTACCACCACCAAGTATGGAGTGAATGAATAATGACGACAGTGTGGCGCTTTGAGAAACTTGGTAATACAGGCTTGTAAAGCGCAATACAAGTGTAAGGCATTATTATTATTATGATTATGTGTAGGGAGGTAATTGGAGTTTACCCACATTTCTACAGCCTGATGAGTCGTTTGTGTTCAGGAGTTCCTGAGCCTGTACCCCGTGGAGCGCATGTCTCTGGCCCCGGACCCTGAAGTGCCTGAACGGCTCCCCTGTGGCTTATAACCCCTGGACAGACGTCAGGCTGAGGAGACGTGCAGAGACTCAACCTCAGCTTCCCCTTCGGACCCATCCCCAAAGACTTCCAGGTGAGACTTTCCCCAAAGACTCTCAGGTGAGACTTTCCCCAAGACTTCCAGGTGAGACTTTTCCCAAAGACTTCCAGGTGAGACTTTCCCCAAAGACTTCCAGGTGAGACTTTCCCCAAAGACTTCCAGGTGAGACTTTTCCCCAAAGACTTCCAGGTGAGACTTTCCCCAAAGACTTCCAGGTGAGACTTTTCCCCAAAGACTTCCAGGTGAGACTTTTCCCCAAAGACTTCCCGGTGAGACTTTTCCCAAAGACTTCCCGGTGAGACTTTTCCCCAAAGACTTCCAGGTGAGACTTTTCCCCAAAGACTTCCCGTGAGACTTTCCCCAAAGACTTCCATACCGCCTTTGCTCTGCCCAATCCCGTCAGACCTTGGAAGCTAAGCAGGGAAGGGCCTGGTCAGTACTTGGATGGGAGACTGTTTGGAAACACCAGGAAGCCTAGCGAATGTAGTGAGTGAGTGAGTGGTTGGTGGTGGTGGGAGGGCCGATGCGCAGACTGGTTGCCTCGCTTCCGTCAGTCTACCCCAGGGCAGCTGTGGCTACAATAGTAGCTTACCACCACCAAGTATGGAGTGAATGAATAGTGCAATGTAAAGCGTCTTTGAGTGTCCAGAAAAGCGCTATATAAAACCGATGCATTATATTATTATTATTAACTATTATCATTACATACGTTACATATGAACCATGGCGAGAACCTCAAAGGACGGCTCAGGTAGAACCTCGTCTTCCATGGTTTTTTCGTAGCGATGGTGGCGTTTTATCCACATTAAACTAAATAAATATCGTCATATTTTCTGTCTTGTTTCAGTTACGGATTCGTCAGCATTACTTTGCTGCCGTGTCGTACCTGGACTCTCAGGTGGGACGTTTGCTCAACGCCTTAGACCTTCTGGACCTGAGCCACAACACGACTGTGGTGTTCAGCTCTGACCATGGTGAGAATACAGCAGAATACAGCAGAATACTACAGTAAAAGTACACAACACGACTGTGGTGTTATTTATAATGTAATTATAAGTTTTATTTGTATGCACTTTACACTATAAACACATCTCTAAGTGCTACAGGTAAAACATAGAATCAGTAAAAACAGTAAGGAACATAGAAGAAGAAAAGCAATACAAAATAAGTGGGCCTTTAGTTTTTTTTAAAGCCTGAGTAGACTGTGGTGCCCTCAGGTGGTTGGAGAGGGGATAGTGCAGGTTTGTCTGGGGTGCCTGGAGTACCAATTATCTGTCTGTCTGTCAGAGGAGATGTTGGCAGGGCCGGCCCAACACAAACCAAATGTCGGGTCGATTTGTGAACTGGTGCGCTGTGTAAACTCACTGATCCTGAACAGAAGGTTTATAAAGGATGGTGTGATGTCTCATCAGGACCTGGCAGCACAGAGTCTTTTATGAAATGTGATTTATTTTAGTAAAGCTTCAGCTTTAGTTTTAGTCGATTAGTCATTAAATTAACAGAGCCAAAATCAAGGTCATAAATGTCATTAAAAAGCATTAAATTGGATTAAAATTGGCATAGAATCTACATTATTGGAAAATTAAGAAATTACCAAACAATGTTGTATAAGTTCATTGAAAATACTTTTTTTGCTTAAAAGTTCCCCGTTTTGTCCTTGAAATGAAATATATGCTGATTTTCTTTTCTTTTTTTTTCTTTTTTCTGCAGTGTGGTATAAAAATGTAGTATCTGGGCATTAAAGGATCTGTATCATGCTATTTTAGCCATTCCAAAGTAAAGTATAGGCATATATATGATATATTGTACCTCCATCACTATGGAGTACTCATTTTTGAGAGAAATATAAGTATTTTTGGGGAGTATTTTCCCTACCCGGAAGATAAGACGCTTCGATTCAGTTAACTCCGCCCCTCTCTCTGCTCATTCCACATTTACAGTATTATAAATATCGCTGCAAAAAGTGAAGTTACTTCACATAATGCAGTTATAAGGAGTTGACATGTGCAAAGCAGTTTCATAATTGGCTAACACACACGCTAACATGCGTTTTGATTGACTCACCGCTCAGTTTGGACTCCCATGAGATCGCGTTGGTTATAAAAGTTATAAAAGTTAATCCACTTTGATTCTGGCCAAGGTTCACCAAGCATCCATCAGGTTGGTTGATATAGTAGCTAGCTTAATCCCGGAAAGAAATTCCAACTTCTGGCGAGTGCACTCTTCTTTAGGAAGGTTGAATAGTCCTGTTCCTCCCGTAGCCAAACGCGCATCCGTGGCATTATCGGTAAGAAAAAAGAGCAGGCGGTGTCCAGAGTAGGTTAGAAAGAGCTCAGTCTTCAAAAACAACACTTATGCTCGGATCCATGGCTCCTCCAGCCGTGGGTGCGCTTGATTAGCGTCGTGGGACAGCACAGACGCGTCGGAGGGTTGCTGTTTTTTTTTTTTTAAAAAAAAAAAAAAAAAAAAAAAAAAGCTGTTTTTATAAATAAAATCAGGCCGTAAGGCATTACATTACAGACGTAGAGCACTTCCGTTCCGCTGTGACGACACAACTGAACAGCTCAGTCGTTTACCAGGAGAGGGTGAGCAGCTGCTCAGAGAGCAGGATTCAGGAGGATTACTTAGAACTGCGTGAATGAAGCCAAAAACGCTCTGGGGGTGTTTTTGATAAGGAAATAGCAACAACATGGCTAAAAACTCAAAAAAGTCGATTTTGCATGAAATAGGACCTTTAATAAGCATTAAATGTGACTTCTACCTCTATGAACCCTGAATTTAGTTTTAGTAAATGGTCTCTTTTCCACCAGCAGTCGGCTCAAAGCGCATTACATCATGGAACCAGTAACTCATTTCATTCATACACCTGTGCCTCAGACATTCATCGCCTGTTTTCTCAGACATATACACCTGTGCCAGACATTTCATACACTTGCCCAGACTCATGACGCCTGTGCCTCAAATTTCTACACCTGTGCTCAGATTATACCTGTGCCTCAAGACATTCATACCTCTGTGCCTCAGACATTATACGCCGTGCCTAGACATTCTACGCTGTTTTCAGACATTCATCAGCCTGTTTCCAGATTCATACACTGTTTCTCAGACATCTCATACCCTGTTTGTTTCTCTCAGACATTCATGACGCCTGTTCTCAGACATTCATAACTTCTCAGACATTCATACCTGTTTCCCAGACATTCATACCCGTTTTCGAATTCATACGCGTTTCTCAGAATTCATACGCCTGTTCTCAGAATTTCATACGCCCGTTTCTTCAGCACATTTTCATACGCCTGTTTCTCAGACGATGTCATACGCCTGTGCCTCAGACATTCGATACGCCCGTTTCCTAGACATTCACACGCCTGTTGTCCAGAACATACGCCTGTTTCTCAGACTTATAGTGTTTTTAGACATTCATTACGCTGTTTCTCAGACATTATACACCTGTTTTTTCTCAGACATTCATACGCCTGTTCTCAGACATTCATACGCCTGTTTCTCGACATTATAGCTCCGTTTCTCATGTACATTCATACCCCCGTGCCTCGACATTCAATACGCTGTTTTCCTCAGACATTCATGAGCCGTTTAGACATTTACGCTTGCCTCAGACATTCTAGCCCGTTCCAGACATTATACGCTGTTTCTCAGACATCACACGCTGTTTTCTCGACATCATACGCCTGTTTTCTCAGACATTCATACCTGTTTTGACATTCATACGCTTTTCTCAGACATTCTAGCCCTGTTTCTCCGCATCTACGCTTTTTCAGACTTCATACCGCCCGTTCTCAGACATTATACGCCTGTGCTAGACATTCATCAACACTGTTTCTCAGACATTCATACGCTGTTCTCAGACATTCCACGCTGTTTCTCAACTTCATAACTGTTTCTCAGACATTCATAGTTCCCCCGGGTTGGTTTCTCAGACATTCATACCCTGTTTCTCAGACTTGATTTGGGCTCTTGTTAATTGTACCCATGACCTAATCGACTAAAACTAAAGCTAAGCTTAACTAAAAATAAATCAACATTTCATAAAAAGACTCTGTGCTGCCAGGTCCTGATGAGACATCACACCTCCTTTAAACTTCTTCAGGATCATGAGTTTACACAGGATTCAGGAGGATTACTAGAACTGCGTGAATGAGAGCAAAAAACGCTCTGGGGGGTTTTTTTGATAGGAAATGCAAACATGGCAAAAATTCAAAAAAGTCGATTGCATGAAATAGGACCTTTAATAGCATTAAATGTGACTTCTATCTTATGAAACTGAATTTAAGGGTTTAGTAATATGGCGTCTCTTTTCCACCAGAGTCGGCTCAAGCGCATTACATCATGGAAACCAGTAACTCATTCATTCATTACACCTGTGCCTCAGACATTCATACGCCGTTCTCAGCATCATACACTGTGCCTCAGAATTCATACATGTGCCTCAACATTATAGCCTGGTGCCTCAGACATTCATCACACCTGTGCCTCACATTCATACCCTGTGCTCAACATTCATACTGTGCTCAGACATAACGCCGTTGCCTCAGACATTATACGCTGTTCTCAGACATTCATACGCCTGTTCTCGACATTCATACACTGTTTCTAGACATTCATCACCTGTTTGTTTTCAACATTCATACGCTGTTTCTCAGACATTCATACACCTTTTCAGAATTCATCCCTTTTTCTTTCGACATTTATACGCCGTTTTCAGACATTCTAAGCCTGTTCTCAGACATTCATACGAGCTTTCAGAATTCATACGCTGTTTCTCAGACATTCATACACTGTTCTCAGACATTCTAACCTGTGCCTCAGCACATACGCTGTTTTCCAGACATTCATCATACGCCGTTTTCAGACATTATCGCTGGTTTCTCAGCATTCATTACGCTGTTTCTCAACATTCATAGCTGTTTTCAGACATTATACGCTGTTTCTCAGAATTCTAATACTGTGCTCAGACATTATACGGCTGTTTCTCAGACTTCATACGCCTGTTTTCAGACATTCTAGCTGTTTCTCAGACATTCATACGCTGTTCTTCAGACTTCATAACCTGTTTTAGACATTCAGGCTGTTTCTCAGAATTCATCACGCGTTTTCTCAGAACATTCATACGCCCTGGTGCCTCAGACATTCGATACGCCTGTTTCTCAGACATTCATACACCTGTTTCTCGAGACATTCATACGCCTGTGCCTCAGACATTCATACGCCCGTTCTCAGACATTCATAGCCCGTTTTCTTCAGACATTCATACGCCGTTTTCTCAGATTCACGCCTGTTTCCAGCGCATCGTACATTCTAGCCTGTTTCTCAGACATTCATACGCGTTTTAGACATTATGACGCTGTTTCTCAGACATTCATACGCGTTTTCTCAGCATTATACGCTGTTTCTCATACATTATACGCCGTTTCAGGACTTATACGGCCTGTGCTCAGACATTCATCACCCGCTGTTCTCAGACATTCATACGCTGTTTCTCAGACTTCACACGTGTTTTTTCAGCTTCATACGCCTGTTTTCAGACATTCATACGTTTGTTTCTCAGACATTCATACCCTGTTTTTCTAGACATTCATACACCTTTTCTCAGCTTATCACCTGTTCTCAGACATTCATACGCTGTTTCTTCAGACATCATACGCTGTTTCTCAGACATTCATACGCTGGTTTCTCAGACATTATCGCTGTTTCCTCAGCAATTCATACCCTGTTTCTCAGACATTCATACGCCCTGTTTCAGAATTCATCACCTGTTTTCAGACATTATCACGCCTGTTTTCTGCAGAACATTCATACGCTGTTTCTCAGACATTTCACTACACCTGTTTCTTCAGACATTTCATACGCCTGTTTCTCAGACATTCATTACGCCCTTTCTCAGAGCATTCATACGCCTGCTTTCTCAGACATTCATACGCGTTTTCTCAGGGACATTTAGCGCCTGTTTTTCAGACATTCATAACGCGTGTTTCAGACATTCAATCACGCCTGTTTTCAGACCTTTCATACGCCTTTTGTTTTCTCAGACATTCATTACACCTGTGCCTCAGACATCATACACCTGATGCCTCAGAACATTCATACACCTGTGCCTCAGACATTCATAACAACTGTGTCTCAGACATTCAACGCCTGGTTTCTCAACATTCATACGCTGTTTGGTAAAGAATATAGCCGTGCTCAGACATTCATACGCCGTTAGGACATTCAATACGTGGTTTCTAACATTCATATCGCTGTTTCTAGACATTCCATACGCTGGTTTCTCAGACATTTACACTGTTTGTTTTTCAACATTCATACGCCTGTTTCTCAGACATTCATACGCGTTTTCGCATTATACACTGTTGCTCGTTACTTCATCAACGCTGTTTCTCGAATTCATACCCTGTTTGTTTCTCAGACATTCATACACTGTTTCTCAGAATTCATACCTGTTTTTTCAGACTTCATACACCTGTTTCTCAGAAATTCATACACTGTTTTCAGACATTATACTGTTTTCAAACATTCATACGCCTGTTTCTCAGACATTCATCACTGTTTGTTTCTCAAGCATTATACGATGTTTCTCAACATTCATACACTGTTTTATCAGACATTATCACGCCTGTTTGTTTCTCAGACTTATACGCTGTTTCTCAGACATTCATGACGCTGTTTGTTTTCAGACATCATAGCTGTTTTACTCAGAATTATACCTGTTTTTCAGACATTCTACGCTGTTTTCTAGAACATTTCATACACTTGTTTTTCAGACTCATAACGCTGTTTTCAGACATTCATACGCCTGTTTCTAGACATATACGCTCGTTTGTTCCAGAATTCATACGCTGTTTCTTCTCAGACATTCATAACTGTTTCTCAGACTTCAACACCTGTTTCTCAGACATTCATACCTGCTTTTCTAGACATCTCATAGCATGTTTCTAGACATTCATACGCTGTTTTTCTCAGACATTCATAGCCTGTTTTTCCTAGACATTCATTACCGTTTCCAGATATACGCTGTTTTCTCAGACATTCATAGACGCTGTTTTTCTAGAATTCATAGCTGTTTTCTAGACATTACGCCTTTTCTCAGACATTCTCCCTGTTTCAGCATTTCATACCTGTTTCTCAGACATTCATTACACCTGTGCTCAGACATTCATCAGACGTTTCTCAGACTTATACGCCGTTCTCAGACATCCATACACCTGTTTTTCTCAGTACATTCATAACTTGCTCGACATTCATAGCCGTTTTAGAATTCATAGCTGTTTTCAGACATTTTTCATCACCGTTTCTCAGCATTCATACTGTTTTCAACATTCATACGCTGTTTCTCAGCACATTCATACGCCTGTTTTCTCAGACATTATACGCCTTGTTTTCTCAGACTTCCATAGCACCGTTTCTCAGACATTCTACGCCCGTTTCTCAGACATTCATACGCCTGGTTTTTTTCTTTCAGACATTCAATACACTGTTTCTCAGACATTCATACCTTGCTCAGACATTCATAACCTGTGCTCAGACATTCATTACGCTGTTTCTCAGACATTCCTAGACCTGTTCTCAGACATTCATACCGTGTTCTCAGACATTATCACTGGTTCTCGACATTCATACACGTGTCAACTTCATCGTGTATCTCAGACATTCATACACCTGTTTCTCAGACTTCATAAACTGTGCCTCAGACTTCAATACTGTTCTCCAGACTTCATACACTGTGCCTCAGACATTTACGGCCGTTTTCGACATTTAATACACCTTGCCAGACATTCATAACGGCCCGTTTCTCAGACATTCATACGCTGTTCTCAGACCATTATACACTGTTCTCAGACATTCATAACCTGTGCCTCAGACATTCATCACGCCTGGTTTCTCAGACATTCATACACTGTGCCTAGACATTCATAGGCTGTTGTGTCAGACATTCATTACCTGTTTTCTCAGACATTCATAACTGTGGTCAGACATTCCATACGCTCTTTCTCAGACACATTATACGCTGTTTCCAGACATTCATAACACTGTTTCTAGACATTCATAACGCCTGTTTCTCAGACATCATACACCTGTTTCTCAGACATTCATAGCCTGTTTCTCAGACATTCATACGCCTGTTCCTAGACATTCATACGCCTGTTTCTCAGACATTATACGCCTGGTTTCTCAGATCATAGCTGTTTCTCTCAGACATTCATGACGCCTGTTTCTCAACATTCATAGCCTGTTTTCAGACATTCATAACCCTGGTTCTTTTTTTCAAGAATTCATACCTGTTTCAGACATTCATACACCTGTTTCTCAAACATCATACGCCTTTTTCTCAGACATTATCGCCTGTGCTCAGAACACATACCCTGTGGCTCAGACATTCATAACCTGTTTCTCTTCAGACATTATACGCTGTTTTCAGACATTCATACACCTGTTTTCTCAGACATTCATAACACCTGTTTCTCAGACATTCATCCTTGGTGCATCAGCATTCATAGCCTGTTTCTTCAGACTTTATACACCTGTTTTCTCAGACCATTCATGCATGTTTCTCAGGACATCATAGCTGTTTCTCAGACATTCATACACCTGTTTCTCAGACATTCATACTGTTTCAGACTTCACACGTGTTCTCTTCAGACATCTACACACGCTGTTTTTTCTCAGACTCAATACGCCTGTTTTCAGACCTTATCACACTGTTTCTCATGACATTCTACGCCTGTTTCTCAGACATTCATGCTGTTTCTCAGACATTCATACGCCTGCTTTCTCAGACATTCCATAACGCCCGTGCTCACATTATAAGCCCGTTTCTCAGACATCAACGCTGTTTTCTAGACATTCATAACGCCTGTTTCTCAGACATTTCATACGCCCGTGCCTCAGACATTCATATCGCTGTGCTCAGACATTCATCAACGCCTGTTTCTCAGACATTCACACGCCTGTTTCTCAGACATTCACACGCTGTTTCTCAGATATTCTACACCTGTTTGTTTCTCAGACATTCATACACTGTTGTTTCTCAGACATTCATAACTGTTTGTTTTCAGACAATTCATACACCTGTTTGTTTCTCGACTTCATAACTTTTCTTCTCAGACATTCATACGCCTGTTTGTTTCTCAGACCATTCATAACCTGTTCTCAGAATTCATGACGCCTGTTTTGTTTTCATTCAGCATTCATACCCTGTTTCTCGAATTCAATAACACCTGTTTGCTCAGACATTCATACGCCTGTTCTCAGACATTCATGCCGTTTCTCAGACATTCATACGCCTGTTTCTCAGACATCCTACGCCTGTTCTCTCAGACATTCTACGCCCTGTTCTCAGCATCAACACCTGTTTCTCAGCACATTCATACACTGTTTCTTCAGACATTCATACGCCTGTTTCAGACTTCATAAGCTGTTCTCAGACTTTCATACCCTGTTCTCAGACATTCATACGCCTGTTTCTCAGACATTCAAACGCCTGTTTCTCAACATTCAATAACTGTTTCTCAGACCATTCAACGCCTGTTTCCAAGACATTCATACGCCTGTTTCTCAGACATTCATACGCCTGTTTCTTTCAGACATTCATACGCCTGTTTCTCAGAATTCATACCTGTTTCTCTCAGACATTATCGCTGTTCAGACAGGATTCATACACCTTTCTTCCAGATTCATAGCCTGTTTCTAGACATTCTACACTGTTTCTCAGACATTCATAGCCTGTTTGTTTCTCAGACATTCATACGCGTTTCTCAGACATTCATACGCCTGTTTCCAGACATTCATACGCCTGTTTCTCGGACATCAATACGCTGTTTTCTCAGACATTCATACGCCTGTTTTCTCTTCAGAATTATACGCCTGTTTTTCTCAGACATTCATACGCCTGTTCTCTCAGACATCATACAACCTGTTTCCTAGACATTCATAACGTTCTTCTCAGACGTTCATTAGCCCGTTGCTCAGACATTATACACCGTTTCTAGACTTCATACAACTGTTTCTCAGACTTCTGACGCCCGTGCCTCAGACATTCCATAACACTGTTCTACTCAGACATCTAACTGTGCTCAGACATTCATACGCCGTTTCTCAGATTCAATACGCCTGTTTTCTCAGACATTTCATAGCTGTTTCTCAGACATTCATACGCCTTGTGCCTATCTAGACTTTTAAGAACCCCTGTTTCTCAGACATTCATACACCTGCATTCTCAGACATTCAAGCCGTTTCTCAGAATTATCTCCTGTGTTCTCAGACATTATACCTGTTTCTCAGCATTCATACGCCTGTTTGTTTTCTCAAGACATTCATCACGCTGGTTTGGTATTTCTCCAGAATTCATCACACTGTTTTCAGACAATTCATACACCTGTTTGTTTCTCAGACATTATACGCCTGTTTTCTCAGACATTCATGACGCGTTTTCAGACATTCAATGACATGTTTTCAACCATTCATACCTGTTTTTTCAACATTTCATACACCCTGTTCTCACGACCATTCATACGCTGTTTGTTTCTCAGACATTCATAAGTGTTCTCAGACATTCATACACCTGTTTCTTCAGACATTCATAGCCTGTTGTTTTCAGATTCAATCGTGTTTGGTTTTCTCAAGACATTCATACACCTGTTTTTCTCTCAGACCATTCATACACCTGTTTCTCAGACATTCATACACCTGTTTCTCAGCACATTCAATACGCCCTGTTTTCTGTTTTCTCAGACATTCAAATCACGCCTGTTTCTCAGACCATTCATAAACGCCTGTTTCTTCTCAGACATTCCAACGCCTGTTTCTCAGACATTCAACGCCTGTTTGTTTCTCAGAAATTCATCGACGCCTGTTTTCTCTTCTTCTCAGAACATTCATACGCCTGTTTGTTTTTCTCAGACCATTATACACCTGTTTCTTCCAGACATTCATACACCTGTTCTCAGACATTCATAACGCCGTTCTCTCAGACATTCATACGCCTGTTTTCTCAGACATTCATACGCCCGTTTCTCCAGCACATTCATACGCCTGTTTCTTTTCTCCAGACATCATACGCCTGTTTCTCAGACCATTCATAGCGCCCGTTTCTCAGACATTCATACGCGTGTTTCTCAGACATTCATACGCCTGTTTCTCAGACATTCATACACCTGTTTCTCAGACATTCATACGCCTGTTTTCTCTCAGAATTCATACGCCTGTTTCTCAAGACATTCATACACCTGTTTCTCAGACAAATTATTACGCCCGTTTATCAGACATTCATAACGCCTGTTTCTCAGACATTCATACACCTGTTTCTCAGACATTCATACGCCCGTTTCCCTCAGACATATATACGCCTGTTTCTTTTCTCCAGACATTCAACGCTCCGTTTCTCAGACATTCATACGCCTGTTTCTCGAACATATCATACGCGCCTGTTTCTCAGACATTCATAGCCTGTTTCTCAGACCATTCATACGCCTGTTTCTCAGACATTCATACAACTGTTCTCCAGACATTCAACGCCTGTTTTGTTTCTCCAAGACATTCATTACCCTGTTGTTTCTCAGACATTCATACACCTGTTTCTTCTCAGACAATTCAAACGCCCGTTTCTCAGACAGTCACGCTTGTTTCTCAGACATTCATACGCCTGTTTCTCAGACATTCATACAACCTGTTTCTCAGACATTCATACGCCCGCTTTCTCAGTACATATAATACGCCTGTTTCTCTCAGACATCCATCACGCCCGTTTCTTCTCAGACATTCATACGCCTGTTTCTCAGGACATTCATACGCCTGTTTCTCAAGACAATTCATACGCCCTGTTCTCAGACATTCATAACGCCTGTTTCTCACAGACATTCATACAACTGTTTTCAGCACATCATACGCCTGTTGTTTCTCAGACTTCATACGCCTGTTTGTTTCTCAGACATTTCATACACATGTTTCTCAGACATTCATACGCCCGTTTCTCTCAGATTCAGTCATAACGCCTGTTTCTCTCAGACATTCATAGACGCCTGTTTCTTTCTCAGACATTCCATGACGCCCGTTTCTCAGACATTATACGCCTGTTTCTCAGACATTCATACGCCCGTTTTCTCAGACATTCATACGCCTGTTTCTCAGACATTCATACGCCTGTTTCTCAGACATTCATACACCTGTTTCTCAGAACATTCATACGCCGTTTCTCTCAGACATTCATACGCACTGTTTCTGCAAGACCCATTCATGACGCCCGTTTCCTCAGAACATATATAACGCCTGTTTCTCAGACATTCATACGCCCCGTTTCTCAGACATTCCATACGCCTGTTTCCTCCAGACATTCTACGCTGTTTCTCAGCATCACATACACCTGTTTCTCAGACATTCATACGCCCGTTTCTCTCAGACATATATACGGCCTGTTTCTCAGACATTCATACGCCCTTCCTCAGACATTCATACGCCTGTTCTCAGACCATTCATAAACGGCCTGTTTCTCAGACAGTTCATACGCCTGTTTCCAGACATTCATGACGGCTGTTCTCAGACATTCAATACACTTTTTCTCTCCAGCATTCATTACGCTGTTGTTTTCTCCTCAACATTCATACGCCTGTTTGTTTCTCAGAGCATTCATACACCTGTTTTTCAGAACATTCATAACGCCCGTTCTTCTTGCAGAACATCATACAAGCCTGTTTCTCAGACATTCATACACCTGTTTTCAGACATTCATACGCTACTGTTCTCAGACATTCATACGCCTGTTTCTCAGGACATTCATACAACTGTTTCTGCAGACGATTCATACGCCTGTTTGGTTTCTCAGACATTCATACGCCTGTTTTTGTTTCTTCAGACATTCATACGCCTGTTTCTTCTCCTCAGACATTCATAGACGCTCCGTTTTCAACATTCATTACGCCTGTTTGTTTCTCAGACATTCATCTACGCCTGTTTGTTCTCAACAGTTCATAACGCTGTTTCCTCAGACATTCATACACCTGTTTCTCTCTCAGACATTCATACGCCCGTTTCTCAGACATTCATACGCCTGTTTCTTCCAGACATTCATACGCCCTGTTCTCAGACATTCATACGGCCTGTTTCTCAGACCATTATACAACTGTTTCTCAGACATTTCAACGCCTGTTGTTTCTCAGACATTCATACGCCTGTTTTGTTTCTCCTTCTCAGATCATTCATACGCCCTGTTTTCTTCTCAGACATCATACACTGTTTTCTCAGACATTCATACACCTGTTTATCTCGACATTCATCACGCCTGTTTGTTTTCAGACATTCATAACACCTGTTTTCTCAGACATTCAACACTGTTGTTTCTCAGACATTCATACACCTGTTTCTCAGACATTCCATACACCTGTTCCTCCCTCAGAATTCATAACACCTGTTTGTTTTCTCAGACCATTCATACAGCCTGTTTCTCAGACATTCATACACCTGTTTCTCAGACTTCATACACGCTGTTTCAAAAAGAGAGAGACAGCATTTCATCACGCCTGTTTCTCAGACCATTCTACTCCTGTATTCTCAGAACATTCATACGCCTGTTTCTCAGACAATTCAATACGCCCGTTTCTCAGACATTCATACGCCTGTTTCTCAGACATTCATACGCCGTTTCTCAGACATTCATAACGCCTTGTTTCTCAGACATTCATACGCCTGTTCCTCAGAAATTCATAAACGCCTGTTCCTCGAACCATTCATACGCCGTTTTTCTCAGACATTCATACGCCTGGTTTCTCAGACTTCATACAACTGTTTCTCCCAGACATTCATACGCCTGTTTGTTTCTCAGACATTCATACCGCCTGTTTGTTCCTCAGGCATTCATACGCCTGTGGTTTCTCATGACATTTCATAACACCTGTTTCTCAGACATTCATACACCTGTTGTTTCTCCAGACATCATAAACCTGTTTTGTTTCTCAGACCATTCATACGCTGGTTTGTTTCTCAGACCATTCATACACCTGTTTGTTTCTCATGACATTCTATACACTGTTTCTCAGACATTCATACACCTGTTTGTTTCTCAGACATTCATACAACTGTTGTTTCTCAAACAGTCATACGCTCTGTTTCTCAGCATCATACACCTGTTTGTTTCTCAGACATCATCACACATGTTTTCAGACATCATAACACGCTGTTTGTTTACTCAGACATTCATACACCTGTTTCTCAGACATTCATACACCTGGTTCTCAGACATTCATACACCTGTTTGTTTCTCCAGACATTCTATACAACTGTTTGTTTCTCAGAACATTTCATAACGCCTGTTGTTTCTCAGACATTCATACACCTGTGTTCTCAGACATTCATACTGCCTGTTTCTCAGACATTCACTACGCCTGTTTCTCAGACATTCAATATCGCCTGTTTTTCTCAACATCATACACCTGTTGTTCTTCTCAGAATTCATACGCCTGTTTGTTTCTCAGACATTCATAACGCCTGTTTTCAGACATTCATACGCCTGTTCTCAGACATTCAATACACCTGTTTGTTTCCTCAGACATTCATACGCCCCGTTCTCAGGAACATTCATACACCTGTTTCTCAGACATTCATACGCCTGTTTGTTTTCTCATGACATTCAATACACCTGTTTTGTTTCTCAGGAATTCATACACCTGTTTGTTTCTCAGACATCATCACGCCCTGTTTGTTTCTCAAGACATTCATACACCGTTCTCAGACATCATACACCTGTTTCTCAGACATTCATACGCCCTGTTTGTTTCTCAGACATTCATACGCCTGTTTCTCAGACATCATAACGCCTGTTTTGTTTCTCAGACATTCAACACCTGTTGGGTTTCTCTCAGACATTCATACACCTGTTTGTCAGACATTATGACGCCTGTTTCTCAGACATTCATACACCGGCTGTTTATCAGACCATTCATACACCTGTTTCCTCAGACATTCATAAACACTGGTTCTCAACATTCACATACACCTGTTGTTTCCAGACATCAGACGCCTGTTCCTCAGACATTCATACCCTGTTTGTTTCTCAGACATTTCCATGACGCGCTGTTTGTTTCTCAGACATTCCATTACACCTGTTTCTCAGACATCATACGCCTGTTTCTCAGACATTCATCACGCCTGTTTCTCAAACATTCATACACCTGTTCTCAGACATTCATACAACCTGTTCTCAGACAATTCATAACCTGTTTGTTTCTCAGAACATTCCATACGCATGTTTCTACTCAGACATGCCCATACGCCTGTTTGTTTCCAGACAATCATACACCTGTTTGGTTCTCCAGACAATCATACACCTGTTTGTTTCTCAGACATTCATACGCCTGTTTGTTTCTCAACAGACATTACATACACCTGTTTTCTCAGACATTCATACACCTGTTCTCAGACATTCATACGCCTGTTTGTTTCTCAGACATTCATACGCCTGTTTCTCAGACATCTCATACGCCTGTTTCTCAGAACATTCATATCACCTGTTTCTCAGACATTCAGTACGAAGTTTCTCAGAATTATACACCTGTTTCTCAGACATTCATACACACTTTTGTTTCTCAGAACATTCATACACCTGAATGTGTTCTCAGACATTCATGACCTGTTTGTTTCTCAGAATCAACGCGCTTTTTTTTCTCAGACATTCATAAACCGGTTCAGACATTTCATACGCCTGTTTCTTCTCAGACATTCATACACCTGTGTTCTCAGACATCATACACCTGTTTCTCCAGACATTCATACACCTGTTCTCAGACATCATAACGCCTGTTTCTCAGACATTCATATGCCTGTTTCTCAGACATTCATACGCAGGTTTACACAGACACTGAAGGAGAGAAGTGTCCTTGCCAAGGACACAATGACATTGTGCACATTTGATTATTAGACCAAAGCGAAGCCTGTGTCTGTGTAGTTGATTCCTCTGCTGTCGCTGGCCGGCCCCCAGCAGAGGGCAGTGTGGTCCCCCTCCTGTGAAAAGAGTAAATAAATATCTGCTGTTTTTCCCGTGATGCTGAGCTGAGGAAGATTCTCTGTAAACGCCTCAATTAAAAACAGCTTCTGGGGTCGCCAAGAAAACTGGTGACTAAACGTAATGATGTCCCTTTGGGCCTCAGACAGCTCTGCGTCCAGACTAAACAAGCTAACGTTTAAAGAATGGAGGGAAAGCAGAGCCGCAGAGTTAGTGTAGAAGATGCTACAGTAGAATGGCACAAGTTCGATAAGTAAACATCAACATTATTGTAAAGGGGCAGAACTCCTCTCTCTGTCCTTTTCTTTCCGCTGTTTTACTTAGTTTTGTCATCGTTAACACATTTATAGTTGAGATATTGCTAACATTTGGTTTGACACTTTGGTTTCTTCGGGGGCATGAAAAGTATAAAGTGAACTGTGCCAAAATGAATTGCCTTAAATGTCTTTGAAAAGCATTACATTGAATTAACACTGGCAGAAATGTAAATGTATTTAATGGGAAGTAAACACTGATATTACTCGAGTATTTTTTACCTGCAATAATTTCATAAAAAATACAAAAAGTATTGCCAAAACTCCGAAGTCACGTTTGCTTCATTCAAAGGTTTCCGTTGTGTCCAATTGCTTTTTGGACTATTGACATTCCCTCATTTCTCCCATTTATGAAAATTGTAAAACCTTAATACATAATATGTATTTAATTTATTTTATTGGTTTATTTGGCTCGGGACAGTGCAATGTTAATGAATCATACATGGGTCTCACTCATGTAAACAAGCCACACCGGAATGTAGCCTTGGGCTAATTTGGCATCCGCTCGTCCCCATGTGCACTCTCAAACACACTCTCATTCAATCCTGGATTTGTGCAATTAAAATGAATGGTATTTGAGCAAGAAAAATAATTAGAAATTGACCTGCTGCTGCCCGTGGTGAAATCAACCTTAACCGTCCCCATAAAAAAAAACTGATTTATAATCACAAGATTCGAGTTAATGCATCACACAGTAAGTCGTAATCACAAACCTGTCCTCTAATACAGTACAGTGAGTGGTTTCCAGATGGAATTATGGCTTTATACCACTTTGCACTTTTGACATTTTCTCCTTGAGTCTCACGGACGTCGCCACAGAACGGTTTCACTCACGGACGTTAAAGCCCATTTCCAGGGACAAGGACCTGATGAAGCTCATGGAGAAAGCCAACGTAAAGAGAATTAAAATATAAAACAAGATTCCTGAGGTGGGCATATGCTCCAGAAAGCCCAGAGTTCATTCATAAGTTTAACTCTCAATGAGAATCACACGATGGAAATATAGTTTTGAAAATAAAGAAAAATCCAGTGCTGTATAAACAGCACTTATATTACTGTGGATTACTGATGTAAATATGAGGTAAAATATAATTGCAAGTTTTCTGTTAAAGAGGGTGTATTATGCTTTTTTCAATCACATAGCAGGCAGTCCGTATAGCATACTACCATGATGACGTAACCTTCTGTTGGTCTGTATATTGCAGTAAATTAAAATAACTGCCCTTGAATAAAATTGCTCTCTCAAATGGCTGTACTGAACGTCTTGAAAATAGGCCTTGCTCTTTAGAAGCTTTCCGACACGCCCACCTTGCAGCAACAGCCTGCTGTGGCATCTAAACAAAACTACTGTGCGGGGAGGGGGCCTGCTGATGTGAGGAGCAGTGGTTGGTGGCTTGGCTGGGACGAAAGGTCCAGAGCCGTCTCCAGGAGGTGGGGGGCGTCCTACGGAAGGACGAGGCAATAGCTACACGCTAAAGGCTGGCCGTCTAAAGTTTTTACCTGATTACTCAAAAATATGTGAATGAGCAAGGCAAAACTCAGGCATGTGTTTAATGAGGGAAATGGACATGATAACATGATTATAAAGCTTGAAAAGTCGATTTTACAAATTGCCTATCATCTTTTCAAACTAATCTAAAAGTAAGGTTTAAGTTTTTATTTTTTGACTTCAGTTCAAAGACACAATGTCCTGTGAGCAGCTCCAGACACTGTTAGAGCTATCAAAGAACTAGATTTGAATGAGGATTAGGTATTAACATCTTTGTCTTGTTCAGTTGAGGTCTTGAATGATAAAAAATATATGTAAAAAGAACGTTTTGTCACCGCAGTGTTTATTCTACCGGTCGTCTAAGCTTCTGTCGATTTGGTTTGGTTGCCAGCTGGTCTCGTGGTGAGACACGGAGAATGCGGCCAAAATACTCCAACTTTCGACATGGCCACTCGGGTCGCCGTCATGTTCTACGTCCTGGAGTCACCGCGGAAACCAAGACGGCAAAACCCTTCCCCTCATCGACGTGTTCGGACCACACCGAAGCTTTACAGTAAGACTAACCACGAGCTTATACCAGTGGACTAACCCACACTGGCTTTCAGTGAGACTAACCCACACCGAGCTTTACCAGTGAGACTAACCCACACGAGCTTTACCAGTAGACTAACCACACCGGCTTTCCAGTGAGACTAACCCACACGAGCTTTTACAGTTAGACTAACCCACACGAGCTTCACAGTGAGGACTAACCCACACCGAGCTTTACCAGGTAGACTAACCCCAGAGCTTTACCAGTAAGACTTAAACCACACCGAGCTTTACCAGTAGACTAACACACGAGATTTACAGTGAGATAACCCACACGAGCTTCACCAGTGAGACTAACCCACACCGGCTTTACCAGTAAGCTCACCCACACGAGCTTCACCAGTAGACCTAACCCACACGAGCTTTACCAGTAAGACTAACCCACACGAGTTTACAGTGAGACTAACCCACACCGAGCTTTCCAAGTTGAGTAACCACACCGAGCTTTCCAGTTGGGACTAACCACACCGGAGCTTTTACCAGTGAGACTACCACACCGAGCTTTACCGATGAGACTAACCCACACGAGCTTTACCAGTGAGATAACCCCACACCGGCTTCCCAGTGAGACTAACCCCACCGAGCTTTACCAGTGAGACTACAACGAGCTTCACCGTGAGACTAACCCACACAAGAGCCTTTACCATGAGATAAACACACCGAGCTTTCGGTGAGACTAAACCCAACGAGCTTTACCAGTGAGACTAACCACACCGAGCTTTCCAGGTAGACTAAACCCACACGAAGCTTCACCAGTGAGACTAACCCACACGGAGCCTTTACCAGTAAGGACCTACCCACACCGAAGCTTTACCGTGAGATACCACAACCGAGCTTTCACAGTGAAGACTAACCCACACCGAGCTTTACCAGTATAGATACCCACACCGAGCTATCCCAGTGAGACTTTACCCACACCGAGCTTTACCAGTGAGACTAACCCACACCGAGCTTCAGACCTAACCCACACCGAGCATCACCAGTAAGACTAACCACACCGAGCTTAACAGTGAGACTAACCCAACCGAGCTTCAGATAACCCACACCGAGCTTCACGTAGGACTAACCACACCGAGCTTCACCAGTGAGACTAACCCACACCGAGCTTACCAGTAGACTAACCCACACCAGAGCTTCACCAGTGAGGACTAAACCCACACCGAGCTTTACCGTGGACTACCACACCGAGCTTACCAGTGAGGACTAACCCCACCGAGCTTCACCAGTGAGACTAACCACACGCGAGCTTCAGACAACCCACACGAGCTTTACCAGTGAGACTAACCCACACCGAGCTTATCCAGTAGGACTAACCCACACCGAGCTTTACAGTGAGGACTAACCACCCGAGCCTTCACTATCGAGACTAACCCACACCGAGCTTCACCAGTTGAGACTAACCCACACCGAGCTTCAGACTTACCCACACCGAGCTTCACAGTTAGACTAACCCACACGAGCTTCAGACTAACCCACACCGGCTTTTACCAGTGAGGACTAACCCACACGGCTTTACCAGTGAGACTAACCACACCGATCTTTACGTGAGGACTAAACCACCACCGATCTTTACCAGTAGACTAACCCACACCGAGCTTCACCAGTGAGACTAACCCACACCGAGCTTCACGTACAGACTAACCCACACCGGCTTTTCACCGTAGACTACCCAACCGAGCTTCACCGGTAGAGACTACCCACACGAGCTTCACCAGTAGACTACCCACCCGAGCTCACCAGTGACTTAACCCACACGAGCTTACCAGTGAGACTAACCACCCGAGCTTCCCAGTGATACTAACCAACCGAGCTTAGTACTAACCCACACCGAGCTTCACAGTAGACTAAACCCTAGCTTTTTACCAGTGAGACTACCCACACCGAGCTTCACCAGTGAGACTAACCCAACGAGCTTTACAGTGAGACTCACCACCGAGCTTCCAGTGGAGATAACCCCACACCGAGCTTCACCAGTTGAGATACCCCACCGAGCTTCAGGGACTAACCCACACCGAGCTTCACCAGTAAGACTAACCCCACACGAGCTTTACCGAGTAAGACTAACCACACCTAGCTTTACCAAGTAGACTAACCCACACCGAGTTTACCAGTGGACTAACTCCACACGAGCTTCACCGGTGAGACTAACCCACGCAAGCTTCACTAGTGACGACTAACCCCAACCGAGTTCACAGTGAGACTAACCCACACCGAGCTTTACGTAAGACTAACCCACACCGAAGCTTTACCAGTGAGGACTACCACACCGAGCTTCACAGTGAGGACTAACACACGAGCTTCACCGTGAGGATAACCCAACACGAGCTTACCCAGTAAGACTAACCACACGGCGCTTCACCTGTGAGACTAACCACACCGAGCTTCAGACTAACCCACAGCGAGAGCCTTTCACCAGTGAGACTAACCCACACCGAGCTTACAGTAAGACTACCACACGAGTTTCCAGTGAGACTAACCCACACCGAGCTTTACCAGTGAGACTACCCACAGCTTTACAGTGGGGACTAACCCACACGAGCTTCACCGGTAAGACTAACCCACACCGAGTTTACAGTGAGACTAACCCCACTAGCTTTTCAGGACTAACCCACACGAGCTTTACAGTGAGATCTAACCACACCGGCTTCAGGGACTAACCCCACGAGCTTTACCATAAGACTACCCCACACCGAAGCTTTTACCAGTGAGGGACTCCCACACCGGCTTTTCCAGTAAAAGACTAACCCACACGAGCTTCACCAGTGAGACTACCACACCGAGCTTTACCAGTGAGACTAACCCACACGAGCTTTACAGTGGACGTAACCCACACCAGCTTCACCAGTGAGACATAACCACACCGATTCTTTACCAGTGAGACTAACCCCACCGAGCTTTTACCCAGTGAGACACCACACCGAGCTTTACCAGTAGCTACCACACCAGCTTCACAGTAAGACTAACCCCACCGAGCCTCTCACCAGTAAGACTAACCCACACCGAGCTTCCCATGAGACTAACCCACACCGAGCTTTACCAGTGAGACTAACCAACACCGAGCTTTACCAGTGGACTAACCCACACCAAGCTTTACCAGTTAAGACTAACCACACCGAGCTTCACCAGTAAGACTAAACCACACCGAGCTTCACCAGTGAGGACTACCACACGAGCTTCACCAGTTTGAGACTAACCCACACCGAGCTTCACCAGTGAGACTAACCCACACCGAGCTTCACCGGTTAGACTAACCCACACCGAGCTTTACCAGTAAGACTACCCACACCGTAGCTTCACCAGTAAGACTAACCACACCGAGCTTTCACCTGAGACTAACCCACCCGAGCTTCACCAGGTTGAGACTAACCCACACCGAGCTTTACAGGAGCTAACCACACTCGGCTTACCAGTGAGCTAACCACACCGAGCTTCACAGTAGGACTAACCCAACCGAGCTTCGACTAACCCACACTTTAGCTTCCACCAGCAGACAACCCACACCGAGCTTCACCAGTACGACTAACCCACCGGCTTTACCAGTTGAGATAATCCACCGAGCTTCACCAGTAAGACTAACCCACACCGAGCTTTACAGTGAGACTAACTCACCCGAGCTTCACCAGTAAGACTAAACCCACACCGCGGCTTTACCAGTAAGGACTAACCCCACACCGAGCTTTACCAGTAAGCTACCACACCGGCTTCCATTAAGACTAACCCACACCGAGCTTCACCGGTAAGACTACCCACACGGCTTCCCAACCATTAAGGGGAAACTAACCCCACACGGCTTCAGGATACCCACACCGGCTTCACCGGTAAGACTACCCCCACGAGCTTCACCAGTTAAACTAACCCACACCGAGCTTCAGACTACCCACCGAGCTTCGACTACCCACATCGAGATTCACCATTAAGCTTAACCACACGAGCTTCAGACTAACCCACACGAGCTTACGGGTAAGACTAACACACGAGATTCACCCAGTTGGACCTTACCCACACGAGCTTCGCTAACCCACCGGTTCACCGGTTAAGACTAACCCACACCAGCTTCACCAGTGAGACTACCACACCGAGCCTTCCAGACTAACCCACACCGAGCTTCCCGGTTAAAGACTAACCCACACCCGAGCTTCCCAGTGAGCTAACCACACCGGCTTCACCAGTATACTTAACCACACCGAGCTCAGACTAACCCACACCGAGCTTCACGGTAAGACTACCAACACGACTTCACCAGTGAGGACTAACCCACCGAGCTTCACCAGTAAGACTAACCCACACGAGCTTCGACTAACCCACACCGAGCTTCACCGTAAGGACTAACCCACACGAGCTTCACCAGTTTAGAACTAACCCCACCCGAGCTTCACCAGTAGACTAACACACACCGAGCTTTACAGTAGGGACTAACCCACACCGAGCTTCAGACTAACCACACCAGCTTCACACAGTTTAAACTAACCCACACCGAGCTTTCAGACTAACCCACACCGAGCTTTACCAGTAAGACTAACCCACCCGAGCTTCACCCGGTTAAGACTAACCCCACGAGCTTCAGGACTAACCCACACCGAGCTTCACCAGTAGGACTAACCCCACACCGAGCCTTCAGATCTAACCTCACACCGAAGCTTCACCAGTAAGACTACCCACACCGAGCTTTACCGTAGACTAACCACACCGAGCTTCACCATGTAAGGGACTAACCCACCACGAGCTTTACCAGTTGAGATTAACCACCACGAGCTTTTACCAGTAAGGACTAAACTCACGAGGCCTTTACCAGTGAGACTACCCACACGAGCTTACCAGTGGACGAACCCACCCGAGCTTTACAGTCATTAAGACTACCCACCGGCTTCACCAGTGGAGACTAACCCCACACCGAGCTTCAGACTAACCCACACCGAGCATTCACGTGAGACTAACCCCCACACACCGAGCTTTCAGACTAACCACACGAGCTATTCCAGTAATTAAGACTAACCCACACCGAGCTTCGGATACCACACCCGAGCTTCACCCAGTTAAGACTACCACACCGGCTTTCCAGTGAGACTAACCCAACACCGAGCCTTCACCGTAAGATAACCCACACCGAGCTTTTACCAGTGAGACTAACCCACACCGAGCTTCACCAGTTGTAGACTACCACACCGAGCTTTACCCGTGAGACTACCACACGAGCTTCACCAGTAAGGACTAACCCCACACCGAGCCTTTCAGTGGAGGACTAACCCCACACCGAGCTTCACCAGTGGACTAACACACCGAGCTTTACCAGTGGAGCTCCACACCGAAGCTTACCAGTAGCTACCACACCGAGCTTTTACAGTAGATAACCCACACCGAGTCAGACTAACCCACACCGAGCTTTACCAGTAAGACTAACCCCACCGAGTTCAGACTACCCACACCCGAGCTTCAGATAACCCAACGAGCTTTTACAGTAGCTAACCACACCGAGCTTCAGACTACCCCACACGAGCTTTTACAGTAAGACTACCACACAAGCTTCGACTAACCCACACCGAGCTTTACCAGTAAGACTACCCACACGAGCTTCAGACTACCCACACCGAGCTTTACCGTGGACTAAACCACACGAGCTTCAGGACTCTAACCCACACCGAGCTTCGACTAACCCACACCGAAGCTTTCACCAGTAGACTAACCAACACCGGCTTCACCCGTTGGAGACTAACCACACAAGCTTCACCAGTGAGGGACTACCCACACAGGCTTCACAGTGAGACTAACCCACACGACTTCGACTACCCCACGAGCTTTCAGACTAACCCACCACCGAGCTTCACCAGTAGATAACCCACACGAGCTTCACCAGTGAACTAACCCACACCGGCTTTACAGTGAGACTAACCCACACCGAGCTTTACATTAAGACTACCCACCGAGCTTTACCAGTAAGACTAACCCACACGAGCTTTCAGTTGAGACTAACCCACACGAGGCTTCAGACTAACCCACCACCGCAGCTTCAGACTAACCCACACCGAGCTTCACCAGTAAGACTTAACCACACCGAGCGTTTACCAGTTAGGACTACCCACACGAGCTTCAGACTTTAACCCACACAGAGCATTCACCAGTAGGACTACACCACACCGAGCTTCACCAGTGAGACTAACCACACCGATGTTTTACCAGGTAAGGCTAACAACCGGGTTTACCAGTAAGACACCACACGAGCTTCAGTACTAACCCACACGAGCTTCACCAGTGAGACTAACCCACACGCAGCTTTACGTAGGACTAACCCACACCGAGCTTTACAGTAAGACTAACCACACCGAAGCTTCAGACTAACCACACCGAGCTTCACCGTAGGGACTAACCCACACCGAGCTTCACCAGTGAGACTAACCACACCGAGTTTTCCAGTAAGACTTACCACACCGGCTTCACAGTGAGACTAAACCAACCGAGTTCCAGTAGACTACCCACACCGAGGCTTCACAGTGAGACTAACCCACACCGAGTTCCAGTAAGACTAACCCACCCAAGCTTTTACCAGTGATATAACCACACGAGGTTTTACCAGTGAGACTACCCACCGAGCTTTACCAGTAAGGACGTAACCCACACCGAGTTTTACCGTGGACTAACCCACCCGAGCATTTACCAGTGAGGACTACCACACCGCGAGCTTTACCAGTGGACTTACCCCCCGAGTTTTACCAGTGAGACTAACCCACACGAGTTTTACCAGTGAGCTACCCACTCGAAGCTTCACCAGTGAGACTAACCCACACCGAGCTTTACCGTTGAGACTTACCCACACCGAGCTCACCAGTGAGACCTAACCCACACCGAGCTTTACCAGTGAGACTTACCCACACGAGCTTCACAGTGAGACTAACCCACACGAGCTTTCCAGTGGCTAACCCCAGCACCGCGCTTTACCAGTGAGACTAACCACACGAGTCTTTACAGTGGACTAACCCCACCCCGAGTTACCAGTAGACTAACCCACCCGAGCTTCAGACTAACCACACGGCTTTACCAGTAAGGACTTAAACCCAACGAGCTTCAGACTAACCCACACCGAGCTTCCCAGTAGCTAACCACACGCGCTTCACAGTGAACTAACCACACCGGCTTCACAGTTAAAGACTAACCAACGAGTTTTACCAGTAGACTAACCCACACGGAGCTTTACCAGCTAAGACTAACCACGGCTTCACGACTAACCCACACGAGTTCACCGTGACTAACCACACCGGCTTTACAGTAAGGACTAACCCACACCGAAGCTTCTCACCAGTGAGACTAACCCACACGCAGGTTTTACCAGTAGATAACCACACGAGTTTTACAGTAAGACTAACCCACACCAGTTACCGTGCAGACTAACCCAACACCGAGTTTTACCAGTGAGATAACCCACACCGAGCTTACAGTGGGAACTACCCACACGAGCTCTTCAGTGGACTACCCACACCGAGCTTTACCATGTGAGACTAACCACACCGAGGCATTACAGTGAGACTACCCCACCGAGTTTTTACAGTGAGACTAACCCCACACCGGAGCTTTTTACCAGTGAGGCCTAACCCACGAGCACCAAGGAAGTTTCCAGTGGCTACCCACACGCGTTTTACCAGTTTGAGACTAACCACCCGAGATTTCACCAGGGGACTAACCCACACGAGCTTTACCAGTGAGACTAACCTCAACCGAGCTTTTACGTGAGACTAACCCACACCGGAGCTTTCAGTTGAGGAACCCACCGAGTTTTACCAGTGGACTACCCCACCGGCTTCACAGTAGACTAACCCACACCGAGCTTTCGACTTACCCACACGAGTTCAAGACTAACCCACACCGAGCTTCACCGTAAGACTACCCACACCGAGTTTACAGTAAAGACTAACCCACACGAGCTTCACCAGTAAGACTACCCACGAGCTTCACCAAGTGAGACTACCACACCGAGCTTCACCAGTGAGACTACCCACACCGAGCTTCACCAGTAAGACTACCCACACCGAAGGCTTGACCAGTAGACTAACCCACACCGAGCTTCACCAGTAGATTAACCCACACCGAGCTTCAGGACTAACCACACCGGCTTCACCAAGTAGACTAACCCACCACGGCTTCACCAGTAAATGACTAACCACACGAGGGCTTCAGGACTACCCACACGGCTTCACCAGTAAGACTAACCCACCGAGCTTTACCGTAGGCTAACCAACCGCAGTTCAGCGTAACCCACCCGAGCTTCACCAGTAAGACTAACCCACACCGAGCTTCACCAGTAAGACTAACCCACACCGAGCTTCAGACTAACCACACCGGCTTCACCAGTAAGACTAACCCACACCGAGCTTTTACCGTTAGACTAAACCCACACCGAGCTTACCAGTGGAGACTAAACCCACACAGCTTCACAGGTGAGACTAACCCACACCAGCTTTACAGTGAAGACTACCCACACGAGCTTTACCAGTGGAGACAACCCACACCAGCTTCACCAGTGAGATAACCCACACCGAGCTTTACCAGTAAGACTAACCCCACCGGCTTTCACCAGTGAGACTTAACCCACACCGCATCTTTACCAGTGAGACTAACCACCATGGCTTCACAGTAGACCTAACCACCGAGCTTCACGTAAGACACCCACACCGAGCATTCACCAGTAAGGCTACCCACACCGAGCTTCACAGTTAAGGCTAACCACCCGAGCTTCACCAGTAAGACTAACCACACGGCTTTCCGGTGAGACTAACAACCAAGGCTTCACCAGTGAGGGCTAACCCACACCGAGCTTCACCAGTAGACTAACCCCACCGAGCTTCACCAGTAAGACTAACCACACCGAGCTTCACGTGAGACTAACCCACACCAGTTCACCGTGGACTCACCCACCGAGCTTCACAGTTAGACTCCACACGAGCTTTTACCAGTAAGACTAACCCCACGAGCTTCACCAGTGGCTACCCACACCAAGCTTCACAGTGTGACTTACCCACACCAAGCTTCACAGTGAGACTAACCCACCGAGCTTCACCAGTAGACTAACCCCACGGAGGTTTACAGTTAAGACTAACCCACACGAAGCTTTCACCAGGTGAGATAACCCACCGAGCTTGATAACCCCACCGAGCTTTACAGTAGACTACCCACACCGAGCTTTCCAGTGAGGACTAACCACACCGAGTTCACCAGTGAGACTAACCCCACCGAGCTTTACCGTAGACAACCCACACCGCAGCTTTACCAGTAGACTAACCCACCGGCTTTCCAGTGGGACTAAACCCAACGAGGCTTCCCAGTGAGACTAACCACACCGAGCATTACCAGTGAGACTAAACCCCACGAGCTTCACCAGTGGACTAAACCACTACGAGCTTCACCAGTTGAGCTAACCACACGAGCTTTACCAGTAAGACTAACCCACACCGAGCCTTCACCAGTGAGGGACTAACCCACACCGAGCTTCACCAGTGAGACTAAACCACACAGCTTTACCAGTAGACTACCCACACCGAGCTTTACAGTAGACTAACCCACACCGAGCTCACCAGTGAGATAACCCCCGAGGCTTCACCGTTGGACTAACCCACACGAGCTTTACCGTGAGTAACCCACACCCGAGCTTTCAGGACTAACCCACACCGAGCTTCAACCGTGAGACTAACCAACCGCGCTTTACAGTGAGAACTACCACACCGAGCCTTCACGGTGAGCTAACCCCCACCGAGCTTTACCAAGTGAGACTAAACCCACACCGAGCTTCACCCGGTAAGACTACCACACCGGCTTCCGACGTAAGCTTAACCCACACCGGGCTTCACCGGGTAAGACTACCACACCGGCATCACCAGTTAGACTACCACACGAGCTTCACGGTAGATAACCACACGAGCTTCACCGCAGTGAGGACTAACCCACACCGAGCTTCACCACGTGAGACTAACCCACACCGAGCTTCACGGTACAGAATAACCCACACCGAGCTTCACAGTGAGATAACCCACACGAACTTCACCAGTAAGACTAACCCACCGGTTTTACCAGTGAGGACTATACCACACGCGAGCTTTACCAGTGAGACTAACCCACACCGGCACTTCCAGGACTACCCACACCGAGCTTCACCAGTGGAGACTACCCACACCGAGCTGTTTCCAGTAGAGTACTAACCCACACCGAGGCTTTCACCAGTGAGATAACCCACACCGAGCTTTCCGGTAAGACTAACCCACACGGCTTTACCGTGGGGACTAACCCACACCGAGCTTCACGTAGACTAACCCACACGAGCTTCACCAGTTGGGACTAACCCACACCGAGTTTACCAGTGAGACTCCACACCGTCTTTACCGGGCTTAACCCACCGAGCTTCACTTCAGAAGACTAACCCCACACCGAGCTTCAAGACTAACCCACACGGGCTTTCACGTAAGGACTAACCACACGAAGCTTCACAGTAAGGACTACCAACGAGCTTTACCAGTGAGACTTAACTCCACACCGGCTTCACCAGTAAGACTACCCACCACCGAGCTTCAGACTAACCCACACGAGCTTCACCGGTAAGACTAACCCACACGAGCTTCACCGTAAGACTACCCACACCGAAGCTTCACGGTAGATACCACACGAGCTTCAGACTACCCACACCGAGCTTCCCGTAAGACTAACCACACCGAGGCTTTCACCGGTAAGACAACCACACCTGAGCATTCAACCAGTAAGGCTAACCCACCCGAGCTTCAGGACTAACCACAACCGAGCTTCACCGTTTAAGACTAACCCACACGAAGGGTTAGTTTACCAGTGAGACTAACCCCCAGTGGGTTAGTCCTGCACTGGAAGCTGTGTGGTTAGTCTGCACTGGTAAAGCTGCGGTGTGGGTTTATCTTTACTGGAAGCTCGGTGTGGGTATAGTCTCACTGGTGAAGCTCGGGTGTGGGTTAGTCTCACTGGTGAAGCTCTGTGTGGGTTAGTCTTTACTTGGTTAAAGTCGGTGTGGGTTGTCTTACTGTGAGCTGCGGTGTGGTTGCTGACCGTTAGGACTAACCCACCGGCTTCAGACTAAACCCACACCGAGCTTCAGACTAACGTAACACACCGAGGCTTTCAGGGATAACCCACACCGGCTTCACCGGTAGACTAACCCACCACGAGATTCCCAGTACTAACCCACACCGAGCTTTTACAGTGAGACTAACCCACACCGAGCTTTTACAGTGAGACTAACCCACACCGAGCTCAGACTAACCCCACCGGCTTCACGGTAAGCTAACCACACCGAGCTTCACCAGTGAGACCTAACCACACCGAGCTTCACAGTAAGACTACCCCACACCGAGCTTCGACTAACCCACACGCGGCTTCACAGTAAGACTAACCCACACGAGCTTCACCAGTAAGACTAACCACACCACGAGGCTTCACAGTAAAGACTAACCCAACACCGAAGCCTTTACCAGTAGACTAACACCACACCGAGCTTTACCAGTAGACTACCACACGAGCTTACACGTAAGACAACCCACACCGAGCTTCACCAGTAAGACTAACCCACACCGAGCTTCACCAGTAGGACTAACCACACCGAGCTTCAGACTAACCCACACCGAGCTTCACGTAAGACTAACCACACCGAGTTCGACTACCCACACCGAGCTTACCAGGGTAAAACTAACCCTACACCGAGCTTCAGCTTAACCCACACCGAGCTTACCAGTAAGACTTAAACCCACACCGGCTTCACCAGTAAGACTAACCACACCGAGCTTTTACAGTGGACTTAACCACACGAGCTTTACCAGTAGACTAACCCCCCGCGCTTCACCAGTAAGACTACCACCGAGCTTCAGACTAACCCACACGAGCTTCACCAGTAGCTAACCCACACGAGCTTTACCAGTGAGACTAACCCACACCGAGCTTCACCATGATGACTAACCCACACCGAGCTTTTCCGTTGAGACTAACCCACCGAGCTTCACCGTGAGACTAACCCACACCGAGGGCTTTACCAGTGAGACTAACCCACACCCGAGCCTTTACCAGTAAGACTAACCCCACACGATCTTTACCGTAAGACTACCCACACGACTCTCAGACTAACCCACACCGAGCTTTACCAGTAAGGCTAACACACCGCGCTTCAGACTAACCACACCGAGCTTCAGATACCCAACCGAGTTTACAGTAAGTACCAACGACTTCAGACTAACCACACCGAGCTTTACCAGTCAAGACTAACCCACACAGAGTTCAGACTAACCCACACCGAGCTTTACCAGTAGACACCACACAGAGCTTCGGACTAACCCAACACCGAGCTTACCCTAAGACTAACCCACACCGAGCTTTACCAGTAAGACTACCCACACCGAGCTTCAACTTAACCCACACCGCAGCTTTACCAGTGAGACTAACCACACCGAGCTTCAGACTTAACCCACACCGGCCTTCCAGTGAGAACTAACCACACCAAGGCTTCACCAAGTGAGACTAAACCACACCGAGGCTTCACCAGTGAGAACTAAACCCACACCGAGCTTCACCGTAAGACTAAACCCACACCGAGCTTCACCCAGTAAGACTTAACCCACACGAGCTTCACCAGTGAGATACCCAACACCGAGCTTCACAGATGAGGGACTAACCCACACCGAGCTTTACCAGTGAGACTAATCACACCGAGCTTTACCAGTGAGACTAACCCAACCGAGCTTCACCAGTAGATAACCCACACCGAGCTTCAGACTAAACCCACACCGAGCTTCACCAGTAAGACTTAACCCAACCGAGCTTTACAGTAAGACTAACCCCAACCGAGCTTTACCAGTAAGGACTAACCACAACGAGCTTTCGGACTAACCCACACAGAGCTTCACCAGGTTAGAACTAACCACACCGGGCTTCACCAGTGAGGACTAACCCACACGAGTTATTACCAGTAACACTAACCCACACGAGCTTTACCAGTAAGACTAACACAACCGAGCTTCAGACTACCCACACCGAGGCTTCCCAGTGGACTACACCTACACCCGAGTTTTACCAAGTAAAGGACTAACCCACCAAGCTTTACCAGTGAGACTAACCCACACCGAGTATTACAGTGAGACTAACCACCACCGAGCATTTACAGTAAGACTACCCACACAGCTTTACCAGTGGAGACTTAAACCACACGAGCTTCTTTACCATTTGAGAACTAACCCACACCGGAGCTTTACAGTGAGACTAACCCACACCGAGTTTTACAGTGAGCTAACCACAACCGAGCTTCACCAGTGAGACTAACCACACCGAGCTATCACCAGTGGACTTAACCCACAACCGAGCTTTTACAGTGAAGACTAACCCACACCGAGCATTTCCAGTGGACATAACCCACACCGAGTATTTTACCAGTGAGACTAACCCACCACGAGGCTTCAGATAACCCACACCGAGCTTCAGACTAACCCAACAACCTGGCTTACCAGTGAGACTACCACACCGATTTTATCAGTAGACTAACCCACACCGAGCTTCAGACTAACCCACACGAGCTTCACGTTGAGACTACCACACGAGCTTTTACCATAAGGACTACCCACACGGAGTTCCCAGTAGACTAACCCACACCGGTTTTACCAGTTAGGACTCCCACGTTTACCAGTAAGACTAACCACACCAAAGCTTTACCAGTGGACTAACCCCACCGAGTTTTACCAGGTGAGTAACCACACCGAGTTTTTACCAGTAAGGACTTAACCACACCAGCTTTACCAGTGCGACTACCACACCGAGTTTTACCGTGGACTAACCACACCGAGTTTTACCAGTAAGACTACCACACCGATTTTTACCAGTGAGACTAACCACACCGAGCTTTACCAGTGAGACTAACCCAACACCGAGCTCAGTGAGACTACCACACCGGCTTCACCAGTAAGACTACCCACACCGAGCTTTACCAGTGCAGACCTAACCACACGAGCTTTACCAGTGAGACTAACCCACACCGGCTTTACCGTGAGGCTAACCCACACCGAGCTTTACCGTGAGACTAACCCACACCGGAGCTATTACCGTTGAGACTACCCACACCGAGCTTTTACAGTGAGACTACCCCACCGAGCTTCACCGTAAGATCTTAACCACACCGGCTTTACCAGTGGATACCCACACCGAGCTTCCAGTGAGACTAACCCACACCGAGCTTTACCAGTGAGACTTAACCCACACGGCTTTTACCAGTGAGACTAACCCACCCGGCTTTACATGCAGACTAAACCACACGAGCTTCCAGGATGACTAACCACACGAGTTTTACCAGTGAGACTACCCACCGAGCTTCACCAGTGGACTACCCACACGAGCTTTCCATGTGAGAGACTACCACACACCGGTTTTACAGTAAGACTCCCACACGGCTTCACCAGTTGAGCTTAACCACACCGGCTTTTCCAGTGAGACTAACCCACACCGGGCTTTAACCAGTGAGACTAACCCCACCGAGCTTTTACCAGTTGGAACTCCCACACCGAGTTTTACCAGTGGATACCCACACCGAGCTTCAGTAGACTACCACACCGGAGCTTCAGACTAACCCACACCGAGCTTTACCAGTAGACTAACCCACAACCGAGTTCGACTAACCCCACCGAGCTTCACAGTAAGCTACCACACCGAGCTTTTACCGTTAAGACTAACCCACAGAGCTTCACAGTAAGACTAACCCACACCGAGCTTCCCAGTGACTTAACCCACCCGAGCTTCACCGTAGATAACCCACACCTGGCTTTACCAGTAAGATAACCCACACCGAGCTTCACAGTAGACTAACCCACACGAGTTCACCAGTAGACTAACCCACACGAGTTTCAGGGACTAACCCAACCGAGCTTCACCAGTAAGACTACCACACCGAGTTCACCAGTTAAAGGACTAAACCCACCGATTTACCAGTAAGGACTAACCCAACGGCTTCAGATAACCCAAACGAGCTTACACGTAAGACTAACCCACACCGGCTTCACAGTAAAGACTAAACCCCACCGAGCTTCAGACTAACCCACATCCGGAGATCTCTCCTCGTTTTTTTT
>VHKM01000930.1:0-60743 GCA_007210695.1 Neogobius melanostomus | reverse complement strand
CTTTACAGATCCACACTTTACAGGGAACTCACACTTTTACAGGACTCCACATTTTACAGACTCCACACTTTACAGACTTTCCACACTTTACAGACTCCACCTTTACAGACTCCACACTTTACAGACTCCACACTTTACCAGGACTCACACTTTACAGACTCCACAACTTTTACAGACTCCGCACTTTACAGACTCCACACTTTACAGACTCCCACTTTACAGACCCACACTTACATCCGCACTTTACAGACTCCACCACTTTACAGACTCCACACTTTACGGACTCCGCACTTTACAAGACTTCCACCACTTTTACAGACTCCACAACTTTACAGACTCCACACTTTACAGACTCCCACACTTACAGACTCCACACTTTACAGACTCCACACGTTTACAGGAGCTCCACACTTACAGACTCCACACTTTACAGACTCACACTTTACAGACTACACTTTACAGAACTCCACACTTTACAGCACTCCGCACTTTACAGACTCCGCCACTTTACGACTCCACACTTTTAACAGACTCCACACTTTTACAGACTCACACTTTACATGACTCACACTTTACAGGGACTCCACACTTACAGACTCCACACTTTACAGACTCCACACTTTACAAGGACTCCACACTTTACAGACTCCACACTTTTACAGACTCACACTTTACAGACTCCACCCACTTCCACGTCCCTGTTTTCCCCCTATATTTGTCTAATTTTGCCAATTTTCCCTTTTATTTTTTTCATTCCAGACTTGTTGTGTTTAACCGACTCGGCTCTATAGTTTTTCATAGATCTGTCGTCCCTGTTTTCCAGCTGACCCCTCAGTTTCCCGTGCGTCCTGGCCCACAGAGGCGTACCCCTCAGACTACCCTCAGACTACCCTCAGACTACCCCTCAGGACTACACCTCAGGCTACCCCTCAGACTTACCCCTCAGGAACTATGAGGACTGATGTGTGAGCGCTCGGGGGCGTGGCTCTGCGGAGTTCGCTGGAGCCGCCTCTTGCTTCTGGACCACGGCCGGTTGCTGGGCCTGTTGGGGAATCTGCTGGTGCTGTGGGTTTACCTGTGGGGGGGCGGGGCCTGTGCGGAAGGGCGGGGGCCTGAATGGGCGCTCACTCACATGTTCCTGTTTAACACCTGTGCGGCGCCGACTGCTCTTCCTGCTCACGCTCCCCCTGGTGGGCCCAGGGGCGAGCAGCACTTGCAGGGCTGGAGCCACGGAGCCGCTCTCTGCAAGGTCACGGCCTGGATCTACAAGAACGGGCCAGCGGAGGTAAACCGGGCCAGGCGGGCCCGTACCGCGGGCAGGCAGGGAGTTAACCGGGGCCAGGAGCGGGTATAACCGGGCCAGAGCGGCGGGATAAACCGGGGCCAGAGCGGGGGATAACCGCCAGAGCGGGGATAACGGGCCAGAGCGGGGATAACGGGGCCCAGAGGCCGGGATAACCGGGGGCCAAGCGGGGGATAACCGGGCCAGAGCGGGGGCATAACCGGGGCCAGAGCGGTCGGGGATAACCGGCAGATTCGGGGGTAACCGGGCCAGAGCGGGGGAGGTAACGGGCCAGAGCGGGCGATAACCGGGCCCAGCAGGCGGGGATCACCGGGCCAGAGCGGAGGTAACCGGGCTCAGGCGGGGGGATAAGCCGGCCAGAGCGGGGATACCGGGCCAGAGCGGACGGTAACCGGGCAGGCACGGGATAACCGGGCCAGAGCGGGGGATAACCGGGGCCAGAGCGGGGGATAACCGGGTCTTTGCGGGCGGGCGTTAGGCGTTGAGGTTGTTTAGGTTTTGGGGCATTACACCTCTGACCGCTGACTCTCTCCTCCTCCAGGTGAACCTGTTTCTCCGCAGCCTCTTCCTCTGCCTGGCATCGCGGTGTTGGATCGTTACGTGGCTATCGTTCACCCGACGGCAGCCGTTAAACGGTCCAGAGCCGGAGGCAGGGGGCGTGGGCCCGCGAGTGTTAGGCATAGCCGTGTGGCTTGTTAGCGCTTGACGTTTAGCCGCCCTCAGAGCTAGCCTTCTCGCGGTGACGGCAGCGAGGATCACTTGGCACTGCCGCCATGAAGGTTCCCTGCCCACTGCGGGCCGCGTCGCCAAGACAAACCACCCTCGGCCTCCAGTGAGGAGCGGGGAAACCGGAACTCTGGGAGTGGGAGTATACTTCATACGACGCGATATGATACAGACGACACGATATGATACGGACACGATATGATAAACACGACACGATATGATAACGACACGATATGATACGAACACGATATGATTACGACACTGATATGATACGACACGACACGATACGATACGACACGATATGCATACGACACGATATTGATACGAACACGATGTGATACGACACGATACGACCCGATATGATACGACACGATGTTGATACGACACGATACGACACGATACGACACGATTATGATACGACACGATTTGATTACGGACGATACGGATACGGCACGGATACGATACGGGACACGATGTGATCGACACGATACGACACGAATATGAATACGACACGGAGTGTGATACGAACGATTAACGACACGATACGATACGACACGATACCGATACGACACGATACGATACGACACGATATGGTACGACAACGATATTGAACGACACGATGTGATACGACACGATACGAACACGATACGATACGCATACGACACGATACGATACGATTAACGACACGATATATACGACACGATATGATACGACACGATTATGATACGGCCACGATATGATACGGCACGCATTATGATACGACACGCTATGATACGACACGATATGAGTACGACACGATACGGACACGACACGGATATGATACGACACGATATGATTAACAACACGATATTGATTGCGATGTGATACGACACGATATGATGCGATATGATACGACACGATATGATAGACACGATATGATAACGGACACGATATGATACGACACGATTATGATACGCCACGATTATGATGCGACACGATATTGATACGACACGATATGATGCGACCGATATGATACGACACGATATGACTATATTATACGATACGATATGATACGCCACGATATGATACGACACGATATGATACGACACGATATGATTACGACACGATATGATACGACACGATATTGATACGCCACGATATTGATGCGACACGATATGATACGGACACCGATATGCATCGACACGATTATTGATACGACACGATATGATACGACACGGATGTGATATTTTGTACGACACGCATATGCATACGACACGATATGGATATTGATACGAACACGATATTGATACGACACGATCATGATACGACACGATATGATACGACACGAGATGATACAACACGACACGAATATGAACGACACGATATGATACGACACAATATGATACGACACGATTATGATACGGACACGATATGACACGCACGATATGACCGATATGTGATTACGACACGTATATGGAATACGACACGCATTTTGATACGGACCACGATATGACTACGACACAGGATATGATACGACACGACACGAATATGATACGACCCGGATGTGATATGATTACGACACGATATTGATTACGCACGATTATGATACGATCGATATGATACGCCACGAGTTATGATGCGACACGTATGATACGCACGATATGATACGCCACGATATGACACGACACGATATGAACACGCACGATATGTGATACGAAACGATAATGATACGACACGATATGATACGACCTATATGATACGACCGATATGATACGATACGATATGATACGATACGACACGATACGACACGATACGATACGACACGATATGATACCACACGATATGATTACACGCGATTATGGATACCAACGCCGATATGATACCACACGATTATGATACCACACGCATTGATACCACACGATATGATACGATAACGATATGGTAACAACACGACGCGATATGATATGTTTGCGACACGGATTATGATACGACACGATATGGTACAACACGACGCGCTACGATATGATGTATTATACGACCGATTATGATACGATATGATACGACCACGATATGATACGACACGATATGACTATATTATACGATACGATATGATACGCCACGATATGCATAAGACACGATATGATACGACACGATTTATGATACGACACGATATGATACGACACGATATGATACGATATGATACGATACGATATGAACGACACGATATGATACGACAACGATATGATACGACACGATATGATACGACACGACACGATACTATATGATACGGAACACGGTATGATACGACACGATAATGGATACGACACGATATGATACGACACGGATATGATACGATACTATATGATACGGACACGATATTGCATACGACAGATATGATAACGACAGGATATGATTCGGACAGGATATGATACGACACGATATGATACATTACTATATGATACGACACGATATGATACGACACGATAATCATACGATACTATACGCATGAACAACCGACACGATATTGATACGACACGGTATGATACGACACGATATGATTACGGACCAACGATATGATACGATATATATGATACGACACGATATGATACGATATATGATACAACACGATATGGATGCGACACGATACTGATACGATATTGATACGACACGATGTGATACGATACTAGTATGATACGACACGATATGATACGACACGATATGTATGTATGAATATAATACGACAACGATATGATACGAACACGATGTGATATGATACGACAACGAATATGATACGACACGATATGAATACGACACGATATGATACGAACACGATATGATTACGACACGATATGATTACAACACGACACGATATGATACGACACGACTATGATACCGACACAATATGACGACACGATATGATACGACACGATATATGATACGATCCATCCATCCATCCATCCATTTTCTCCATTGTCGTTGCCGGGTCGTTGGGGGGCAGCCGCCGAGCTGCCCAAATTCACATTGGCACCAGCCCCCCATGGCTCCTGCAGGTGGTGGGTTCCACGGAAGGCGGTCCTCACGGTACAAACGGGGCCTTTGGTCTCTCCTAGGGGGCTACCAGTGTTTGGCAGCACTGGAGGCAATGTGGGTGCAGTGCCTTGCCCAAGGACACAACGACAATGTGCACGGTCGAGGCGTTGGATTCGAACACGACCTTCCGATCATGAGACGACCCGCTTCTTACCATCTGCGCCACTGTCGCCCCCTATACGATACGATATTATATAGACACGATGCGATATGATATGCGTACACACGATATTGATACGACACGATATGATACAATAGGATATGATCCGACACGAATGATACGAGCACGATAATGGTACGATATGATATGATAGATACGGTAATTGATGACAGAACGATATATGATACGATACGATACGAACACGATATGATACACCCGATTATGATACCACCCGATATGATACCACCGATATGATACCACACGATATGATACCACACGATATGATACCACACGATATGATACGATATGAATATGAATACGACAACAGAATACGATACGACGTGGAGACGACACGATATGATACGACACGATATGAATACGATATGCTACGCCATGATAATGCCTACTCAGATATGATACCGACACGATATGATACGATATATGAATACAACACGACACGATATGATACAAACGATATGATGCGATGTGATGGGCGATATGATACGACCACGATATGATAGCGACACGATATGATAACACACATATGAATACAACACGAGATGATACGATATGAGTATTATACGACACGATATGATACGATATGATACGACAACGATATGATACGACACGATATGATATATTATACGATAAGATATGATACGCCACGATTGAAATACGACACGATATGATACGACACGATATGATACGAACGATATGATACGAACGAATGATACGACCACGATATGATACGACCCGATATGATAATATTATACGATACGATAGAAATAGCCACGATATGAATCCGACACGATATGAGTACGACTACGACAACGAATGTACGATAATGAGATATGATAACGGGTAATGATACGACACGATATATGAATCATGATACGACACGATTATGATATGAATACGACACGACACGATACAACACGATACGCCGTGAGACGTACGCGATATGATACGATTACGACACGATATGATAAAACGATAATGATATGATACGATTGATATGATAGACACGATTACAAACACGATACGACGTGAGACACACGAAATGATAGCACGATATGATTACGATATGATACGTCATGATATGCTAACGACACGATAATGATACGACACGATATGAATACGATGTGATACGAACACGATATGATGCGATGTGATACGACACGTATGAATGCGATATGATAGACACGATATATACAACCAGAATATGATGCGATGTGATACGACACGATATGATGCGATAATGAATACGACACGATATGATACGACAGATATGATACGACACGAATATGATACAACACGATATGATAACAACAAGAGAATGATACGATATGATGATTATACGAACACGATATGATACGACACGTTATGATTACGACAGATATGATATATATACAATACGATATGATACGCCACGATATGATACGACACGATATGAAATAAACAACACGATATGATACAACACGAAATGATACGATATGATATGATATGATACAACACGATACGATACCAACAGATACGAGTGAGACGACACGATTGAATACGATACGATATGCTACGAGAACACGATATGTGATACCCACGACACGATATGAATACAACACGATAACGACGTGAGACGAACACGATACTGAATAGCGATACAAACGCACGCGTATGATACGATAGCGATATGCACGACACGATATGATCACACGGTATGATTAACAACACGATACGACACGAATGATACACAAGATATGATTATGATATGATAGCAACACGATACGATACAAACACGGTAATGATACATACACGATAACGACACGATAATGATACAACACGATATGAATGATACAACACGATACGCATACACACGATACGATGACAACACGGTAAATGATACAACACGATACGACACGATATGATACAACACGATATGATACAACACGATATGATACGATATGATATGATATGATACAACACGATACGATACCAACAGATACGAGTGAGACGACACGATTGAATACGATACGATATGCTACGAGAACACGATATGAATAACAACACGATATGATACAACACGAATTATGATAGCAACACGGTATGATTTAGGATATGTTACACATGATATATTATACGACAACGATTATGATACGATACGATACGATATGATACAACACGGTGCATGAATACAACACGATATGATGCGAATGTGAGACGACACGATATGATACAATACGATACGATACAACACGATACGATACAGAAACACGATACGACGCGAGACGCTGCAGGTGAAAACACTGAATGTCTTCCAGCAGGGGTCAGCGTTTTCCTCTGAAACGGCTTAGTTTAATTTGTTTGTCTCGACCGAACCACCAAAAAAATAAAACTAAGAAGTGTACATTTACATCTTCTGTATTTTATTCATTGTTCTGTGATCTTTACTCCTTTATTTATTCTTTGGAAACCTCAGCGCCGCGGCTCGTCCTGTGAGGCGCGTCAATGGGGATTTCAACACGCACTGGAGCGCCGGTCACAGCACTTCAGAGGCTTTAACTCAAAACGTGCAGGGCTTTACACGCATGACTTATACCAATTTATCATGAATAAAAGAAGACCGTATGTGTCGTGTTTTGTAAGAGAGAGAGCAAACCTGGCTCTTTTCTGTAGGTTTAATAAGCGAGTTGGCGACAACACGAGTTTTAACTTCGCTGATGCCTGAGCCCTGGACCATGGTTTCCTCTGTTCCTTCTCTCCCGTCCAAACAAACAAAGGTCAACGGCGCCCCTGTCTGTCATGGCCAGAACCCGCCTCTGTGCCTCTGCAGCGAGGTTAAAGGCCTGTGCCCCCTGCTGTCCGGATCGTCATAACAGTAATTGTGTTTTGTGTAGATGTTAAATATAAAAAAAGTATAATATAAACTGGAAGCGTCTTGCGCAGGTCAACCGTGGGCTTTCTTCTCGTGCCGCTGGTTCGTCATGCGACCTGCTACGTCGTGATTGGTCGACGGCTTCCCTGACGACCCAGCTACTTCCACAAGCACGTGCCCTGCTGGTCGTTGTGGCGATCAATGGTGGTCCTCGTCGTCACCTATCAGCTTCCTCACTACCTGTGTCCTATCGCCGAGGTAAACCGTACCGCGGTAACCCGTCACCCAACCAGCCGCTTATGACCTAAATGTGGCCCCCCCCCCCCCCTAAAAAACTATTACAATTTCTAATTCGACACAGAACAAGTCCTCTTTTCTTCCGTTCCCAACTTTAATCTAGGTGGAAACTGGTGATGTTGTAGCTGGCGGCGCATGGACCTCAATGGGGTTCAAAAAAATTAAAGCGTAAATTGGTGCCCCTCAGTAGATGGAGCCTATGCGGCTGCCTGGGTAGCCCTATGCCCAGGGCCGGCAGCTCGGTTTAAATCCACATAGAATAAACAAGTTTGTAGCTGCCTGCAAAAAGAGTTTAGAGCTTTCTTCAACTACAAATTAAACTGTTCCCATTTCATACTACAAACGTATCTGGGTGATTGACATGACGTGCATATGTTTGTGTCCGAGTATTATATTGAAAACACAATTAAAAATAAAACATCATGGCATAATGTATGTTAAAGATATCTTTCAAATAAGCTTCGATTTGTGAATATTAATAGTTTTTAAAGCTTTGGAGATCACTAAAAAACTTTTGTCGCGACAATTTGTATCTTAAAATATTCAGGGTGGCACAACCGTGAAGAACAGGGCTTTTATTTTGAAATAAAGAATAGTCACAAGCAAAACAGGAATTATGACTCTCTGGTCCTCTCTCTGGTCCTCTCACTGGTCCTCGTCTCTGGTCTCTCACTGGTCTCTTACTGGTCTCCTCTTCTGGTCTCTTACTGGGCTTCTCTCTCTGGTCTCTCACTGGTTCTCTCATGCTGTCTCTCTCACCTGGTCTCTCTCTGCCGTCTCTCTTTTCTGGTCTCTCACTGGTTCTCTCTCTGGTTCTCTCTGGTCTCTCACTGGTCTCTCTCTGGTCCTCGTCACTGGTCTCTCTCAACTGGTCTCTCACTGGTCTCTCTCTGGTCTCTCTCTGGTCTCTCAGCTGGTCTCTCTCTGTCTCTCTCTGGTCTCTCTCTGGTCTCTCCTGTCTCTTCTGGTCTCTCACTGGTCCTCTCACTGGTCTCCTCTCTGGTCTCTCACTGTCTCTCTCTGGTCTCTCTCTGGTCTCTCTCTCTGGTCTCTCTCTGGTCTCTCACATGGTTCTCTCTGGTCTCTCTCTGTTCCTCTCACTGGTCTCTCACTGGTCTCTCTTCTGGGTACCTCTCTCTGGTCTCCTCTCTGGTCCTGCTTCTCTTCTGGTCTCTCTCTGGTCCTCTCACTGGTCTCTCTCTGGTCCTTCTTCACTGGTTCTCTCTGGTCTCTTCAATGGTCTCTCACTGGTCTCTCACTGTCTCTCTCTGGTCTCTCACTGGTCTCTCAACTGGTCCTCCTCAACCTGGGTTCTCTCTCTGGTCCACTGGTCTCTCACTGCGTCTCTCTCTGGTCTCTCTCTGGTCTCTCACGTCTCCTCTGGTTTCTCTGGGTCTCTCTCGGTCTCTAGTCACTGGTCTCTCATGGTCTCTCCTCACTGGTCTTCTCACTGGTCTCTCTCTGGTTTCTCTCTGGTCTCTCTTGGTCTCTCACTGGTCCTGCCTCTCTTGGTCTGCTGCACTGTTCTCACTGGTCCTCTCTGGTCTCTCACTGGTCTCTCACTTGTCTCTCACTGGTCTCTCTCTGGTCTCTCACTGGTCCTCTTATACTGGTCTCTTCTCACTGGTCTCTCTCTGGTCTCTCTCTGGTCTCTCTCTGGTCTCTCACTGGTCTCTCTCTGGTCTTTCCTGGTCTTCACTGGGTCTCTCTTCTGGTCTCTCACTGGTCTCTCATGGTCTCTCACTGGTCTCTCTCTGGTCTCTCACCTGGTCCTCTACTGGTCTCTCACTGGTCTCTCTCTGTCTCTCACTGGTCTCTCACTGGTCTCTCAACTGGTCCCTCTCACTGGCTTCTCTCTGGTCTCTCAACTGGTCTCTCACTGGTCCTCCGTCTCTGGTCTCTCAGCTGGTCTCTCTCACCTGGTCTCATCTCTGGTCTCTCAATGGTCTCTCTCTGGTCCTCTCTCTGGTTCTTCTGTCTCTCTCTGGTCCTCCGTCTCTCACTGTCTCTCATGGTCTCTCAATGGTCTCACTGGTTCTCTCCACTGGTCTCTCTCTGGTCCCTCTGTCTGCACTGGTCTCTCACTGGTCTCTCTCTGGTCTCTCACTGGTCTCTCTCTGGTGCCTCTCTCTGGTCTCATCTCTGGTCTCTCACTGGTCTCTCTCTGGTCTCCATCACTGGTTCTCACTGGTCTCTCACTGGGTCTCTCACTGGGTCTCCTCAACTGGTCTCTCTCTCTGGTCTCTGCACTGGTCTATCTCTGGTCTCTCTCTGGTCTTCCTCACTGTCTCATTCACTGCGTCTCTTCACTGGTCTCTCACTGCGTCTCTCTCTGGTCTCTCTCTGCGTTCCACTAGTCTCTCATGTCTTCACTGCGTCTCTCCTGGTCCTCGTCACTGGGTCTCTCACTGGTCTCTCACTGGTCTCTCTCTGGTCTTCACTGGTCCTCTCACTGGTCTCACTGGTCTCTCACACTGGTCCTCTCTGGTCTCTCTCTGGTCCTCTCACTGGTCTCTCCTGGTTCTCATCACTGGTCTCTCTCTGGTCTCTCTCTGGTCTCTCTCTGGTCTACTCACTGGTCTCCTCTCTGGTCTTCTTGGTCTCTCATGGTCTCTCACTGGTCTCTCTCACTGGTCTCTCTCTGGTCTCTCACTGGTCTCTCAATGGTCTCCTCTCACTGGTCTCTCTCACTGGTCTCTCCTCTGGTCTTCTCACTGGTCCTATCACTGTCTCTCACTGGTCTCTCTCTGGTGCTTCTCTGGTCTTGTCACTGGTTCTCTCACTGGTCTCTGCTCTGGTCTCTCACTGGTCTCTCACTGGTCTCTCATCTGGTCCTCTCTCTGGTTGCTCTCACTGGTCTCTCACTGGTCCCTCTCTCTGGTCTTCTCTGGTCTGCTCTCTCTGGTCTCTCTCGTGGTGCTCTCACTGGGTCTCTCACTGGTCTCTCTCTCTGGTCTCTCTCTGGTCCTCTGCTGGGTCTCTCTCTGGTCTCTCACTGGTCTCTCCTCTGGTCTCTCTCTGGTTCTCTCTCTGGTCTCTCCTCCTGTCTCTCTCTGGTCCTCTCTCTGTCCTCACTGGTCCTCTCCTCTGGTCTCTCTCTGGTCTCCTCTCTGGTCTCTCACTGGCCTCTCACTGGCCTTCCCTCTGGTCCTCTCTGGCTCTCTCTGGTCTCCTCACTGGTCCTCTCTCTGTCTCTCTCTGGTCCTCTCTGGTCTCTCACTGGTCCTCTCAACGGCTCTCTCTGGTCTCTCACTGTCCCTCTCACGGTCTCTCACTGGTCCTCTCTGTCTCTCCTGTCCTCATGGTCTCTCTCTGGTCTCTCTCTGGTCTCATCTCTCTTACTCTCCTGGTCTCCACTGGTCTCTCACTGGTCCCTCTCTCTGTCTCTCTCTGGTCCTCTCTGGTCCCTCCTGGTCTCTCACGGTCTCTCTGGTCTCTCTCCTGGTCTCTATCTCATGTCTCCATCACTGTCTCTCACTGGATCCTCTCTCTGGTCTCTCTCTGGTCTCTCTCCTGGTCTCTTCTGGCCTCAACCTGGCTCTCACTGGCCTCACTGGTCTCTCACTGGTCTCTCACTGTCTCCTCTGGCTCTCTCTCTGGTCTCTGGTCCTCACTGTCTCTCACTGGTCTCTCTCTGGCTCTCTCTGGTCTCTCACTGGTCTCTCTCTGTCCTCTTCTTGGTCTCTCTCTAGTGCCTCGCTCACTGGTACTCTCACTGGTCTCTCACTGGTCCGTCTCACTGTCTCTCTCTGGTCTCTCTCTGCCCTCTGGTCTCTTCACGGCTCTCTCTGGTCCTCTCTGGTCTCCTTCCAATGTCTCTCCACTGGTCTCTCACTGGCTCTCCACTGGATCTCTCACTGGTCCTCCTCACGGTTTCTCTCTGGTCTCCTCGGTCCCACTGTCTCTCTCGTCTCACTTGGTCCCTCTCACTGGTCTCTCCTGTCCTCACTGTCTCCACTTGGTCCTCTCCTGGTCTCTCACGTGGCTCTCACGGTCCTCCTGGTCCTCTATGGTCTCGTCTCTGGTCTTCTCACTGGTCTCTCACTGGTCTCTCACTGGCTCTCCACTGGTCTCTCACTGGTCTCTCACTGCGTTTCTCTTCTCTGGTCTCTCACTGGTTCCTCTGGTCTCTCACTCGGTCTCTCACTGGTCTCTCTCAGGCCTCAGTCCTCTGGTTCTCAACTGTCCTCTCACTGGTACTCTCACTGGTCTCATCACTGGTCTCTCACTGTTCCTCTCTGTCCTCTCTGTCTCATCCTGGTCTCCTCTGGCTCTCTCTGGCTCTCACTGGTCTTCACTGGTCCTCACGTGTCTCTCTTCACTGTCTCTCTCTGAGGTCTCTCTCTGGTTCCCTCACTGGTTCTCTCTGGTCTCTCTCTGGTCCTCTCACTGGTCTTCCTGCTCTCTCTGTCTCTCACGGGTCTCTCACTGGTCTTCTCACTGGTCTCTCACTGGTCTCTCTCTGGTCTCTCTCTGGTCTCTCTCTTTGGCTCTCACTGGTCTCTCTCTGGTCTCTCTCTGGTCTCTCACTGTCCTCTCACTGGTCTCTACACTGGTCTCTCTCTCTGGTCTCTCACCTGGTCTCTCACTGGCTCTGCTGTCATTGGCCTCACACGGTCTCCTCCTGGTCCTCTCTCTCTGGTCTCTCACTGGTCTCTCTCTGGTCTCTCACTGTCCTCACTGGTATCTCACTGGTCTCCTCTCTGGTCTCTCATGGTCTCGCTCTCGGTCTCTCACTGGTCCTCTCCCCTGGTCTCTCACTGGTCTCTCACTGGCCTCTCTCTGGCTCATCACTGGTCCTCTCTGGTCCTCACTGGTCTCTCACGTCTCTCTGGTCTTCTCACTGGTCCTCTCTGGTTCTCTCCTGGTCTCTCATGGTCCGTCTCTGGTCTCTACTGGTCTCTCACTGGTCTCTCACTGGTCTCTCACTGGTCTCTCCTGGTCTCCTCTGTCTCTCACTGGCCTCTCTGGTCCTCACTGTCTCCTCTCTGGTCCTCACTGGTCTCTCACTGTCTCTCACTGTATCCTCTCTGGTCTCTCACTGGTCCTCTTCTGGTCTCTCATGGTCCCTCTGGCTCTCAACATGGTCCTCTCTGGTTCATCACTGGTCTCTCTCTGTCTTGTCTCTCTCACTGGTCTCTCTCTGGTCTCTCTCCTCACTGGTCTCTCACTGGTCTCTCTGACAGATGTGGGACGCGGACCACATGTTTCTCTCCTGTGGTTCTCGTCAGACCTTGGACCGGGCCGGTCTCGTGCTCAAAGCGCTGGCCTACTGTCACCCCCGCCCTGAACCCGTTCCTCTACGCTCTGATTGGACGCCGCTTCAGACAGGAAGTGACGTCGCTGCTGCTTGGATCGGTGCTCAGAAGAAGAAGGACTTCCTGTCTAAGACCTCGACCCGGTCCGCGTCCGGACCTGGACCGGGTCCGGGACCAAGAGCGGACTCTGTCGGACAGCGAGACGTCGCAGGGACTGAGCCTGTAGAGGGCGTTACCGTGACGACTGTGATGATCCGGGGGGCTTCCATTAAAAACTCAAACGTTTATTTCCGTTTTCATGGAACAGAACTTGACTTTTGTCTTTTAAACGTTGAATCTTTCTCATATTTGTCCTGTTTCTGTGGGTTTAAATGTGAGTTTTTCTAACTTATTCTCTTTAACCTGAACTTCTGAAAGTCGGACTCGAGGACAAAGATGTTAATTTCATGACATTTGAATTTGATTATTTTTAATTAACTGTATATTTTTGTGAAATTAAGCCAAATATCCAAACATATTTTCCGACATGAATAAACCAGATTTTGAGCGTTTGCAGCTGATTTGATTAAATATAAAATATTAATATTAGTAATTAATATTAAATATTAATTACTCTGTGCAGACGAGGGTCCCGAGTTGCTGCTCGGCTGATTTCGGGGTCTGGAGCCCCCTACAGGTCAGACAGGGTTTAACATTTGTAATAATTATTATTTTATTTTCACTTTAATGTTGGGCAGAAAAGTTATTTTTATTTGACTGTTTAGCTCCTGACAGGAAGTGACGTAGATAAAGGTAAAGTTCAGTTTGACTCGTTTCCCGTTGACTTCACACGGTCGGCACGGCAACAGTTTAAATGCCTTCATCTATGTCACTTCCTGTTAGTGAAACTAACATAAAGAACTAATATGTTTGTGTCAGATGCACCTACAGAACAGAAACCATGAAACTGAAAACCGTCGCCGTGGTTACCGTCACTGTGACTGATCAGAGTGGTTTTGTTGCTGCTGTTTGTGACTTTTGTAATAAACGTGTTGTTTTTGTGACTGTGAGTGTTTGTCGTCTGGACCGGGGCCGTGGACACTGTGGATCCAGGATGGTTTTAACTCAGACTAACCTGAGTCACAGTCATGGGTTTAAGTCAGGACTGAGGGACATAATGTGAGTCCCTCAGAAACATCTGTGGACTTTATTCCATCTTTTCTTTATTTGAAGGACGATGTGCAGTCGCTTTAAGAAGATGCTCATTTGTCTTTAACAAGGCAAATCTAACAATAAAAGACAAAAGGCAACGTGTTAATACAAAAATACACATCAGTTTAATATGAGTGACAGTATTAGCTTTATTTAAAGTTCAGAAACATGTTCTGACACGGCTGCGACATCACGACTCGTTTTAAAGCAACTGTGTGAAAGAAACTTCAAAAACAAACCAAGAATAAAAGTAAATGTTAACAAAACTTACACGTTTGTTCTTTGTAACTGAGTTTGTGAAAGTAGATCAGTCAGAGGAGACGTCACTGTTGTGTGATGTTGTGGGTCTTTGTGATACAGATTGTGTTTATAGCCCGAGTGGTTAATGTTAGCGTCACAGTGTTAGTAAACTTAGAGGCGCCATCTGGTGGTGCAAAGCATTACAGCAGTGAGCCTGAACAAACTGAACCCAACACTGACTGAGCGGTTTTACAGCTGAGAGGATCATCTCTGGATAAAGAGAGAAGTATCAGTGAAAACCATCTGAAAATGAAGTCACTAAGATTTAAAACAGGATAATAAAGCACCATCACCTGACTCGAATCATGACCTCCTGCTCGTTAACCGGCGCTCTCCTCACAGAGCTATATGCGTCTAAAGGTGCGTACAGACCAAACGCGACACGCCTCCAACTTCCATGTTAACCCTATGTAGACGCTTCGACGCGCGTCGAAATGTAAAGATGTCCGCGCGTATGAAGCGTTGCAAATGTGAGCAGATGAGGATTAACGCGCGTCAAAACCAGTGAGAACAGCGCGGTACAGAGCAGGGAGGCCCCGCCCACTGCTTCATGCACTCAAGTAATCACAATCTACACGTGCGTTCATTTACGCCTTGTTAACCAATCAGGGACTGGGCTCAATAGTGAGCACAAGCGTCACCTGTTACCTGCAGCAGTGGCGCAAAAAGGGCAACGCAATATATGCCTTTCATAGGGCCGCCAATAGTATGTGTTCTTTTTAACAGTCTATGTGTGTCGGTCGCGAACGATCCGGCTCTTTTGAACGAGTCTTTACAGTGAACGATATGAACAGGTTCGCAGTGGTGAAGTGTTTTTTTTTATTCCTCTTTGGGGGAGGGGCGTCACTTAGTTGTGCTTATTTTGCGAACAAAGTCACTGCTGGAGTGGGGCAGAGAGGAGTGCAGAGGGACTGTCATCTCCACCCCCACGAGGAGCTCAAAGTGAGCATAAGGCAACAAGTTTGAGAAATAAAAGTCCTAATGAAATAATAAACACGGTTACAGAGGAGATCGCGTTGAAGCTTGCGTTGTTTTCTCCCTCTTGCGCGAGGGGAGAGGAGAGGAGGAAAAGTTACGTGAATGAAGCAACAGAAGCTTAATCGGGCCGTGTGATTGTTTTTTTTGTGATAACAAACTCCATAGAGGGAAATATCGATGTTATATTGTGTGAAATAGTGACATTTTCGTTAAAATAAAGTCAATTCAGAGGGTATTTATTTCTTTAAAAAAATAAACAACCATCAAAGAGCCGTGTGTGTGTGTGTGGTGTGTGTGTGTGTGTGGTGTGTGTGTGTGTGTGTGTGTGTGTGTGTGTGTGTGTGTGTGTGTGTGTGTGTGTGTGTGTGTGTGTGTGTGTGTGTGGGTGGTGTGTTGTGTGGTAGTTGCGCCCTGACCTGCAGCATGGAGGGAAGTTGATCATGGCGGTTTGCGCTCGGCCTGAGTTGTATGACACGCCTCCTAATTATGACGCTTGCAAAACTTCACGCGCCGCAAACAGGCGTTTCTCGCGAGTGTGAAGCGAAAATGTTTGACGTCCAACTAGAGGCTGACGGAGCGTGGACGCACGTTCGGTCTGAACGCACCTTAACAGATGACTCCTGTGTTATCAGGGCAGAGTCGCACCCACAGCATCAGCGCCCCTGCTGTTAGCTGCTGCACGTTACGTATGACACCACATGATACAAAATGACACAGTGGAAGTGTTGGTCACGTGACTTTCTTAAAACGATGCCATAGAGCGTTAAAAAGAATAAACTCCGCCTCCTCCCCGTTTACCATAATGACCACGATTTACAGACTCCTCCTCCCCAGCTCTGACGGAGCATGTTCCTAATAAGGGCATAAGGGGCGGGATCTTCACTGTAGACTCCACCCATGTGTGACATGTAGCTCTCACAGCTCCAACAGTCCGACCCCCGTTAAAGCAGGAGATTTCTAAAATGTTTCTTAACTGTGACTAACCCGGCGTCACAGGAGGAAATACAGCTGTAGAAAGTTTAGGAAAATAGAAACCAGGCGTTAAAGTTGTTTTTAACGTGACAAAAGTCCAATGCTTTTCAATGGGAGACTAGCGGCTATATGGAGGTACTACAGCAATGGCGCCCCCTGGTGTCGTGGTCATAAAGCAGAGCGGCCATTGGATACAACTCAGCCGAGAGAGAGAGTGTTTGTTTGTGTATAATGAGGGGGCGTGTGTGTGTGTGTGTGTGTGTGTATTATGTTTGTTTGTGTATAGTGCGGGGCTGTGTGTGTGTGTGTGTGTGTGTGTGCGTGTATTATGTTTGTGTATAGTGAGGGGGCGTGGTGTGTGCGTGTATTATGTTTGTGTATAGTGCGGGCCGTGTGTGTGTGTGTGTGTGTGTGTGTGTATTGTGTTTGTTTGTGTATAGTGCGGGGCCGTGTGTGTGTGTGTGTATTGTGTTTGTTTGTGTATAGTGCGGGGCCGTGTGTGTGTGTGTATTGTGTTTGTTTGTGTATAGTGCGGGGCCGTGTGGTGTGTGTGTATTGTGTTTGTTTGTGTATAGTGCGGGGCCGTGTGTGTGTGTGTATTGTGTTTGTTTGTGTATAGTGAGGGGCCGTGTTGTGTGTGTGTATTGTGTTTGTTTGTGTATAGTGAGGGGGCCGTGTGTGTGTGTGTATTGTGTTTGTTTGTGTATAGTGAGGGGCCGTGTGTGTGTGTGTATTGTGTTTGTTTGTGTATAGTGGGGGCCGTGTGTGTGTGTGTATTGTGTTTGTTTGTGTATAGTGAGGGGCCGTGTGTGGTGTGTGTATTGTGTTTGTTTGTGTATAGTGCGGGCCGTGTGTGTGTGTATTGTGTTTTTGTGTATAGTGCGGGGCGTGGTGTGTGTGTGTGTATTGTGTTTGTTTGTGTATAGTGCGGGGCCGTGTGTGTGTGTGTGTGTATTTTGTTTGTTTGTGTATAGTGCGGGGCGTGTGTGTGTGTGTGTTTTGTTTTGTGTATAGTGCGGGCCGTGTGTGTGTGTGTATTTTGTTTGTTTGTGTATAGTGCGGGGCTGTGTGTGTGTGTGTGTGTGTATTTGTTTGTTTGTGTATAGTGCGGGGCCGTGTGTGTGTGTGTATTGTGTTTGTTTGTGTATAGTGCGGGGCTGTGTGTGTGTGTGTGTGTGTGTATTTTGTTTGTTTGTGTATAGTGCGGGGCCGTGTGTGTGTGTGTATTGTGTTTGTTTGTGTATAGTGCGGGGCTGTGTGTGTGTGTGTGTGTGTGTGTGTATTTTGTTTGTTTGTGTATAGTGCGGGGCCGTATGGTGAACGGTCCAGACGCTGCTGACTCGAGCGTTTGCTCTGAAACGCAGGAACAAAGCCTGAGCTTCCAGAAGAGACACGGCCTTTATATAAACTATCCACACACAGAGCCACGGGTTTCGCTCCTGGACCTCCACACAGTGAGGACCTCCCAGACCTTCTCAGACCTCAGATCACTGACAGGTGCGTAACAGGTTAAAGAGTAACGTTACTTTATATTCCTCAGGGAAAGGATGGAGTGAGTGCTTCTCTTTCTCTTCCCTTGTATAGAAGTTTAGGAGTAAAAGTACAAAGTACTTTTACCGAGTAAAAGTACTCGGTAAATACTTATTTATATAAAACCTGACTGGGCTAGTTCTGTTTCTCAATCAAACGTCGTAATAAATGATTAATTTAGTGAATAATAATTGATTCTTTTTCATGAGTCTCATTGAAGATTTTGTCACAGATTTGTTTAAAGTTTTACTTCAGTGAGAGCAGAGAGTTTTTCCCTCAGACTCATGAACAATAACACGAGCCAAATATAACCGCAAAGCGGCGATTATCGGCCCTCGCCGACCGCCCTGCCTAAAGCAAGGGGGCGCTACGCGCCCTTTTGTCTCCCTCAATCTAAAATTACGGTATTGCTGACTGCCTTTATGTTTGTTTTTTACTTTTTCCCCAAGGGTCTTAGTTTTAGGATTATTGGAATGCGCTAACGCGCACTCTGCGCTCAATTTTGACATTATACAGAGAAAAATTAGTATGAATTTGTATCACACTATATCTGCAAACTGAAGCATATTTTTACATTTTACTTAGGGCTGCGGCTGCGCCGCAGAACATCCACAAAGGTTATCCAAGTACTTTGGATAACCTTTGGTTCCTCACTTCTCGCTGAATTATGGAGTTTAACATTTTTCCATCAGAATAAAATGGGACGTTCTGGTCATCGCTACGGCAACACCGTGAAAAATATGGCATGGTGTGATTGACTTTTCTGATCGGAATGACCAAATAGAATTTTGTGCCTACTAACTAAACTCTCCATATAATTCCTATAGGGGGCGCTGTCGAGCCCAATTAGAATTTTTGCCCAATGAAAGTGTTAAGGACTCAGACTTTAACAACTAATAACAAAATGAGTGAAATCGGGCTTCATATGTGCGAATGGGAGACATTTTTTGTTTGCGATAAATGGCTAAATACTTTCGTACAGTTTGCGGCTCTCAGTCGCCCATGACTTTTATGGGCTCTGTACAATTACAATGTTGATTTGTGCATTATATATGTATGTGCACGTGACGTGCACGACAAGAAGAGTGTGTTAGTGAGTGTTTGAGAGGAGGGCACTCTGTACGATTACAAGAGCCCCTTCACAGCCCTGATGGCGCTCGGGCCTAAAAACTCAGTCACAGACTCATGGATGTGTCCAACTTAGATCTGCTGCTATACCTTATCACTTTATATCACTTTATCACTTTATATCACTTTATCACTTTATATATCACTTTATTCCTTTATCACTTTATATCACTTTATAATCACTTTATCACTTTATATCACTTTATCACTTTATATCACTTTATATCACTTATCACTTTATATCACTTTTATCACTTTAATCACTTTATATCACTTTATCACTTTATATCACTTTATATCACCTTTATCACTTTATCACTTTATATCACCTTATATCACTTTATATCATTTACATCACTTTATATATCACTTTATATCACTTTATCACTTTATCACTTTATATCACTTTATCACTTTTATCACTTTATCATTTTTATATTATACACTTTATATCACTTTATATTTATCACTTATATCACTTTATATCACTTTATCACTTTTATCACTTTATATCACTTATATCACTTTATATCACTTTATCACTTTATATCACTTTATATCACTTTTCACTTTCTATCACTTTATATCTTTATCATTTATCATTTCTATCACTTTTATCACTTTTATATATCACTTTTATCACTTTATATCACTTTATATCACTTATTACTTTAATCACTTTATATCACTTTATTATCACTTTTATATATTTTATCACTTTATATCACTTTATCACTTTATATCACTTTATATCACTTTATCACTTATATCACTTTATATCACCTTTAATCACTTTATATCACTTTTATACTTTTATCACTTTTATATCACTTTATCACTTTATCACTTATATTATCACTTTATATCACTTTATATCACTTTATCACTTTATATTTATCACTTATCACTTTATTTTATCACTTTATATCACTTATATCACTTTATCACTTTATATCACTTTATATTCACTTTTATCACTTTCTATCACTTTATATCACTTTCTATCACTTTTATCTTATCACTTTATATCACTTTTATCACTTTATCATTTATCACTTACATTATATCACTTTATACTTTATATCACTTATATCACTTTATCACTTTATATCATTTATATCACTTTATCACTTTATATCACTTTATACATCACTTTATCACTTATATCACTTTATAACTTATCATTTATATCACTTTATCACTTTATATCACTTTATCACTTTATCACTTTATATCACTTTATCACTTATATCACTTTATATCACTTATATCACTTTATATCACTTTAATCACTTATATCACTTTATCACTTTATATCACTTTATCACTTTATCACTTTATCACTTTATATCACTTTATCACTTTATCACTTATATCACTTTAATTATCACTTTATATCACTTTATCACTTTATATCACTTTATCACTTTATATCACTTTATCACTTTATCACTTTTATCACTTTATATCACTTTATCACTTTATCACTTTATATCTTTATCACTTTATATCACTTTATCACTTATATCACTTATATCACTTTATATCATTTATCACTTTATATCACTTTATCACTTTATATCACTTTTATCACTTATATCACTTATATCACTTTATCACTTTATATCATTTATATCACTTTATCATTTTATCACTTTATCACTTTATATCACTTTTATCACTTTATATCACTTATCACTTTATATATTTATCACTTTATATCATTTTATCACTTTTATCACTTTCTATCACTTTATATCACTTATATCACTTTATCACTTCATATCACTTTAATATCACTTTAATATCACCTATCACTTATATCACTTTATATCACTTTATATCACTTTATTCACTTTAATCACTTTCTATCACTTTATATCACATTCATATCACTTTATATCACTTTATATCACTTTATATCACTTTATATTTTTCACTTATATCACTTTAATATCACTTTATCACTTTTATCACTTTATTCATATCACTTTAATTATCACTTTATATACTTACACTTTATCATTTATATCACTTATATCACTTATCACTTTATATCACTTATATATCACTTTATATCACTTTATATACCTTTATCACTTTATATCACTTTAATCACTTTATATCAATTTATCACTTTACCATTTATATCACTTTATATACTTTACACTTTATCACTTTATATCACTTTATCACTTTATCACTTTATATACCTAATCACTTATCACTACTTTAATATAAAACTTATCACTTTATCACTTTATATCACCTTATCATTTTACTCACTTCATTCACTTTATATCACTTTATCACTTTATATCACTTATATCCTTATATCCACTCTGTCACTTTATATCACTTTTAGATCACTTTATATCATTTTATATCCCTTTAATAATCACTCTGTCACTTTCATATTCACTTTATCACTTTATATCACTTTATCAACTTATATCACTTTATTCACTTTATCATTGTATCACTTTATACACTTTCACTTAATTCACCTTATACTTAATCACTTTATATCATACTTTATATCACTTTATCATTGTAATCACTTTATATCGACTTTATATCACTTTGTCACTTTTCTATCACTGTAATATCACTTTAATCACTTCATATCAGCTTTAATATCACTTTATATCAACTTTATGTATCACTTAATCATTTATATCACTTTATATCACTATTATATCATTATAATCAACTTATCACTTTAATATCAACTTCATATCACTTTATATCACTTCATATCATTTATATCACTTTATATCACTTTATAATCACTATAACAAACTTATATCACGTTATATCACTTTAAATTCACTTATATCACTTTACATTTTATCACTTTATATCACTTTATCACTTTATCACTTTATATCACTTTATCACTTTATATTCACTTTAATATCACTTATCACTTTATATCACTTATATCACTTTATCACTTTATATCACTTTATCACTTTATCACTTATATCACCTATCACTTTATCAACTTTATATCCAGCTTTATATCACTTTAATCATTGTAATCACTTTAATATCACTTGTCACTTTTCTGATCACTTTCTATCACTGTATATCATTTATCACTTCATATCACTTTAATTCTACTTTATCACTTTATATCGACTTTATATTCACTTTATATCACTTTATCACTTTATATCACGTTCATATCACTTTATATCACTTTATCATTAATACACCTTATCACTTTATTCACTTTATAATCACTTTTATATCACTTTATCATTGTATACTTTATATCACTTTATATCACTTTGTCACTTATATCACTTATATCAACCTTTATCACTTTATTACTTTATATCCACTGTATCACTTTATTACTTTATATCACTTTAATTACTTTATATCACTTTATCACTTTATTACTTTATATCACTTATACATTTATATCACTTTAATCACTTTATATACAACTTTATATCACTTAATCACTTTAATCACTTTATATCACTTTAATCAACTTTTTATCACTTTAATACCTTTATATCACTGTATCACTTTTATTACTTTTATATCACTTTATCACTTTATATCACTTTATTACTTTATATCACTTTATCACTTTATACTTTATAATCACTTTATATACTCTATCCATTTTATACTTTAATATCCACTTTATCACTTTATATACTACAACTTTATCACTTTATATCACCTATCAACCTTTATTACTTTATATCACTTTATTACTATATCACTTTATCACTTTATTACTTTATATCACTTTATACTTTATACTCACTGTATCACTTAATTACTTAATATCACCTTATCACTTTTTATCACTTTATCACTTTTAATCACTTATATCAACTTTATCACTTTATATCACACTTTAATCACCTTATCACTTTTTAATATCACTTTTAATATCACTATATCACTTTATTCACTTATATCCTTTATATCACTTATCACTTTATATCATTAATCATTATCACACTTTATATCACTTTTATATATCACTTTATTACTTTATACTTTATCACTTATATCACTTTATACTTTATCACTTTATTACTTTATATCACTTTATACTTTATTATCACTTTATTACTTTATATACTTTATATCACTTATATCTTATATCACTTCACTTTATATCACTTTTATCACTTTTATCACTTTATATCATACAATCACTTTAATATAACTTCATATCACTTTATAATCTTTATTCACTTTATATTCACTTTTATATCACTTTATCACTTTATATCACTTTATCACTTTATATCACTTAATCACTTATATCACTATATCACCTTATCATTTATACTTCAACTTTATATCACTTTAATCACTTTATTCACTTTATATCACCTTGATCATCTTTTAAATATCACTATATCACTTTATCACTTATAATCACTTTATCACTTCTACACTTATATACACCCTTATCACTTTATCACTTTATATCACTTTATATCAACTTTATCACTTTAATAATCACTTTAACAACTTTATACTTAATATCACCTTATATCACTTTATACATTGTACTCACTTTATATCACTTTTATATCACTTTTATTCACTGTTGTCAAACTTTCTATCAACTTTATATCACTTTAATTCACTTTGTCACTTTCTTATACTTTCATACTGATATACCTCATTATTATCACTTTGCATACATACTTTATATCACTTTATCACTTATATCACTTTATATCACTTAATCACTTTAATATTACTCTTATAATTCTACTTTATAATCACTTTAATCACTTATATCACTTATTACTTTATCACTTTATATCCACTTTATACCACTTATAATCACTTTAATATCACTTATTACTTTATCACTTTATCACTTCATATCAACTTATATCACTTCATATCAAACTTTATATCACTTTAATCACTTTATATCACCTTATCAACTTTATCACTTTATCACTTTATATCACTTATTACTTTATCAGTTTATATCTACGCTTTATATCACTTACACTTTATATCACTTTATATCACTTTATCATTGTATCACTTTATATCCTTATACTTTATATGCACTTTATCAACGTTACTTTATATACTATCCATCTATAACAGCCCATTGTTGTTTCTAGTCAATTGTTGTCGTCTAACAATATTTTACTTTTTTATTTTGTATCTATTTATTTAAAATATTCTTTATGCCGCCCCTAAAGGCCGTATGATAGTTTAAAGGTTTACATATCTTATTTTAATCTAAATTCTGTTGTATAATGTTTATGTTGCTCGTCTATACCGAGAAAAATTCTAGTTAAGACATCTGTTCTGAACAATGGCAATGAAACAGATTCTGAATTCCTGAGAATACTTTCATAGTACAGAATACTGTATGTATCAGAGTACTCTTTAAATCAGTATTCTGTATTTAACTGTAGTCTTTAGAGTACTCTGATTACTTTCCAACAATGTGTACTTTGAGGCAGTGCGCTACTGAAGTGAAATTTTATGGGCTTCAGTCCGGTAGAGCGCAGTGGGTGCGTGATCAGAAGGTCGCGGGGGGTTTGAATCCTGAAAGCGTGTGCAGACTGTGTGTGAATGAGTCCTTGAGGGCAAGACACTTCCCTCCTGTCTGTGTGACTGTGTGATGAATTTTCTCGTTTCAGACGATGCCAGTTTCTCGCCGCAGATCTCCTCCGTCCTCGACACGGGAACAGAGTGGCCCTCAGAGCGCCCGCGGGCCGCCGGCAATGTAGGAGCCGTGTGACCGTAGTCCTCAGGCGTGTGCGGTGGCCCCGAGCCCCGATGTACCGGGCACACGTTAATGACCCGCCGCGCCTGGGCACAGCAGCATGTTCCTACAGGGCACACGCTGCAGCACACCCCCCTGTGGGCCCCCAAGACAGGTGAGACATTGAGGGGCCCCCAAGACAGGTGAGAATTCTCATGAGGGCCCCCCAAGGACAGGTGAGACATGGAGAGGCCCCAAAGATCAGGTGAGACATAGAGGGGCCCCAAGACCAGGTGGAGACATGAGGGGGCCCCAAGACAGGTGAGACCATGAGAGGCCCCAAGAACAGGTGAGACAGTGAGAGGCCCCCAAGACAGGTGAGACATGAGGGGCCCCCAACAGGGTGAACATGAGGGGGCCCCCAAGAAGGTGAAACATGAGGGGCCCCCAAGACAGGTGAGACATGAGGGGCCCCCCAAGACAGGTGAGACATGAGGGGCCCCAAGACAGGTGAGACATGAGGGGCCCCCCAGAAGGTGAGACATGAGAGGGCCCCAATTGACAGGTGAGACATGAGGGGCCGCCCCCAAGGACAGGTGAGACAGTGAGAGGCCCCCAAGCACAAGGTGAAGACAATGAGAGGCCCGCCAAGGACAGGGTGAGACATGAGAGGCCCCACCAAGACAGGTGAGACGATGAGAGGCCCCAAGACAGGTGAGACATGAGAGTCCCCCCAAGGACAGGTGAGACATAGAGGCCCCCCCCCCAAGACAGGTTGAGACATTGAGAGGCCCCAAAGACGTAGACATGAGAGCCCCCAAGACAGGTATAGACATGAGGAGGTGCCCCCCAAGACAGGTGAGACATGAAGGCCTCCCAAGACACAGTGAGACAATGAGAGGGCCACCCAGAACAGGTGAAGACATGAGAGGCCCACCAAGACAGGTGAGACATGAGAGGCCCCCAAGACAGGTGAGACATGAGAGGCCCCCGGACAGTGAGACATGAGAGGCCCCCCCAAGACAGGGAACAGTGAGAGGCCCCCCAAGACAGGTGAGAATGAGAGCCCCCAAGACAGGTGAGACATGAGAGGCCCCCCCAAGACAGGTTGAGACATGAGGCCCCCCCCCCAAGACAGGGAGACATGAGGGCCCCCCCCCCAAGACAATGGTGAGACAGTGAGGGCCCCCCCCAAGACAGGTGAGACATGAGGGCCCCGCCCAAGACAGGTGAGACATGAGGGGCCCCTCAAGACAGGTGAGACATGGAGGCCCCAAGACAGGTGAGACATGAGGGCCCCCCCAAGACAGGTAGACATTGAGGGGCCCCCCCAAGACAGGTGAGAACATGAAAGCGGGCCCCCAAGACAGGTGAAGACATGAAGGCCCGCCAATGACAGGTGAGACCCAATGAGGGGCCCCCCTCGAAGACAGTGAGCTACATAGGGGCCCCCAAGACAGGTGAGACTAGAAGGCCGCCCAAGACCAGGTGAGACATGAGGGGCCGCCCAAGACATGGTGAGACATGAGAGGCCCCCAATGAAGGTGAGACATGAGAGGCCCCCCCCAAGACAGGTGAGACATGAGAAGGCCGCCCAAGACAGGTGAAGACATGAGGGGCGCCCCCAAGATCAGGTGAGACATGAGGGCCCCCTCCAAGACAGGTGAGACATAGGGGCCCCGCCCCAAGACATGTGAGAGCAGGTGAGAGGTCCCCCCACCAGACAGGTGGAGACCATGAGGGGCCCCCCAAACAGGTGAGACATGAGAGGCCCCCCAAGACAGGGTGAGACATGAGAGGCCCCCTAAGACAGGTGAGACATGAGAGGCCCCCCCAAGGACAAGTGAGACCATGAAGGGGCCCCCCGCAAGACAGGTGAGACATGAGGGGCCCCCCCCAAGGACAGGTGAGACATGAGAGGCCCCCCCCCCAGAGACAGGTGAACTGAGGGGCCCCCCCAATACAGTTTAGACATGAGGGGCCCCCCCCAAGAAGGTGAGACATGAGGGGCCCCCCCAAGAACAGGTGGACATGAGGGGCCCCCCCAAGACAGGTGAAGACATGAGGGGCCCCCCAAGACAAAAAGGTGGACAGTGAGGGCCCCCCAAGAACAGGTGAGACATGAGGGGCCCCCCCAAGACAGGTGAGAACATGAGGGCCCCCCCCAAGACAGGTGAGAACATGAAGGCCCCAAGACAGGTTGAGACATGAAGGGCCCCCCCAAGACAGGTGAGACATGAGGGCCCCCCAAGGACAGTGAGGACATTGAGGGGCCCCCCAAGGACAGGTGAGACATGAGAGGCCCCCCCCAAGACAGTGAGAAATGGAGGGGCCCCCAAGACAGGTGAGTACATGAGGGCCGCCCCCCAAGACAGGTGAACATGAGGGGCCCCCAACAGGTGAAGACATGAGGGGCCCCCCCAAGACAGGTGAGACAATATGAGGGCCCCCCCAAGACAGTAGAGACATGAGGGCCGCCCCCAGACAGGTGAGACCATGAGGGGCCCCCAAGACAAGGTGAGACATGAGGGGCCCCCGGTGGTCCTAATGCCGTGTTCAGACCTGAAACGCGCTCTTGGGCCTCAATAGATCGCGCCTCAAGCCACGAGTCAGACAGCTCTGGCCTCACTTCAGATCTGTTCGTTAGCATCTTGGAAACAGCTCGTGCCTGAAAACTACAGTTGTTCGGAGACTATCTCCCTCTTGCTCCTGCCATTCCTATGGAAATCTTTAGACTAACCCCCATGGTCTAGACGCAAGGATTCCCCAGTATTTGTAAGCTCAGATCCAGCCCATACTTTGAAGGGACATTTGGTGGCAAGTGGCTATAGGCTAGGTTAGCCCGGTTAGCTTGTTTGCGACCGGCATACAGCTCATTGTTGATTAAAAAAAAAAGAGTGTTGTGTAATAACCACAAATGGCGTCAAGGCATCTCAGCTTGTGTGACCATCATAAAGGCTGACTTGCTGGTGTAGTGTAAGGGCTTTTTTAAAAAAAATTTTGACGTTATGATGGTGGCAATAAAACTTGGTTTGTTTCCATGGGTCAATGCGAGCTATCTGTTTGCTGCAAGCGCTAGCATAGAAATAATTTATTTCTATGCGCACTAACTCGGGAGAAAACTACGGCCGCGTTGTAGAAATAAAGAAGTGAGCAATAAAACTTAAAATCAACAGAAAGCCTGGCTCAGTGTGTGAATCATTGTACACGGTTGCTTATGTAGATAGACTTATTTGTGGCATAAGTGGGGGAAAAGTATTTAGTCAACCAACAAATTGTGCAAGTTCTCCCACTTAAAAAGATGAGAAGAGGCCTGTAATTTCAATCATAAGTAAACCTCAACTATGAGAGACAAAATGAGAAAAAAAAATCCTGAAAGAATCCACATTGTCTGATTTTTATGAATTTATTGCAAATTATTGGTGGAAAATAAGTATTTTTGGATCAATAACAAAAGTTCATCTCAATACTTGTTATAGTACTGCTTTGTTGGCAATGACGGAGGTCAAACGTTTCCTTAAAGTCTTCACAAGGTTTTTCACACAACTGTTGCTTGGTAATTTTGCTCATCTCCATGCAGATCTCCTCTAGAGGCCAGTGATGGTTTTTGGGGCAAGGCGCTGGGCCCAACAACGGAGCTTTCCTTCAATCTCCTCCAAAAGAATTTTCTATGGGGTATATGGAGATCTGGAGACTGGCTAGGCCACTCAAGGACCTTGGAAATGCTTCTACGAAGCACTGCCGTTGCCCGGGCGGTGTTTGGGATCAATTGTCAATGCGAGAAGACCCAGCCAGTTTCATTTTCAATGCCCCTTGGCCTGATGGATAAGAGGTTTTCACTCAAAAATCTCAACGATACATGCCCCATTCATTCTTTCCCTTTACAACGGATCATAGTCGTCCTGGTCCTTTGCAGAAAAACAGCCGCCAAAGGCTGATGTTTCCACCCCCATGCTTCACAGTAAGGTATGCTGTTCTTTGGAGTGTAACTCGGCATTCTTTCTCCCTCCAAACACGACGAGCTGAGTTTTTACACCAAAAAGTTCCATTTTGGTTTGGGATCTGACGCATAGACATTCTCCCAGTGCCTGCTTCATGGATCATTGGCCAGATGCTCTCTAGGCAAACTTCAAAGACGGGCCGGGCATGTCCTGGCTTTAAGCAGTGGGGACACGTTGAGTCCCTGGCGGCGTAGTGGTGTTGTACTACGGTAGCGCTTTGTTACTTTGGGGTCCCCAGCTGCTCTGCAAGGTCATTCACTAGGTCTCCGTCCGCAGCCGTGAGTGGTCTGGAGTTTTGCTGTCACCGTTCTTAGTGATATTTTGACCCACGGGGATGAGATCTTGCGTGGAGCCCCAGATCGAAGGGAGATTACAGTGGTCATTGTATGTCTTCCAGTTTTCCTAATCATTGTTTCCACAGTTGATTCTTCAACACCAAGCTCTTTACCACTTGCAGATTCAGTCCTCACCAGCCTGGTGAGGTCTACACAGTTTTGTTTCTGGTGTCTTGGGACAGCTCTTTGGATCTTAGACCATTAGTGGAGTTTGGAGTGTGACTGTTTGAGGTTGTGGACATGTGTCTTTTATACTGATAACAAGTTCCAAACAGGGGCCATGAATTACAGGTAACGGAGTGGAGGACAGAGGAGCCTCTTAAAGAAGAAGTTACAGGTCTGTGAGAAGACACAAATCTTGTTGTTGTTATTTGACCAAATACGTTATTGTTACAGGCCATAATTTGCAAATAAAATTCCAATAAAAAATCAACAATGTGATTTTCTGGATTTTTTTCTCATTCTGTCTCATTATAGTTGAGGTTTACCTATGATGAAAGTTACAAGCCTCTTCTCATCTTTTTAAGTGGGAGAACTTGCAGCAATTGTTGGTTTGACTAAATACTTTTTCCCCCACTGATTCTCGTTTTCACATCTGATTGGAGCTTTAGCTTGTAGCAGTAAGCTTTGGAATGCTCTGTGGCATCATTCAAGGCCCAAAACACACCCAGAGGCAGATCCAGCCACTCAATAATTTTTCTTGTCCGTCAGCTTTTAATCCTGGTTGTTTTAGGTAAAAGAAACACTGATGTGTCTGTAAAGTCCCAGAGCTGCTGTAGCTTCCTGTTCACAACACGATAATCCTCCATGACTGTTTACATCTGCGTCTGACTGGCTGGTCTCTGTTAAAGGTTTTTGTCTCTCAGGCCCGTGGCGCGTCTGGACTGGGCTGGTCTCTGTTAAAGGTTTTTTGTCGTCTCAGGCCCCTGCGGCGTCTGGACTGGGGGGGCTGGTCCCTAGTTAAAGGTTGTTGTCTCTCAGCCCTGCGGCGTCTGGACTGGGCTGGTCTTCTGTTAAAGTTGTTGTCTCTCAGGCCCTGCGGCGTCTGGACTGGGCTGGTCTCTGGTGATTACAGAGATTAAAGTCAGGCCTTGGAGCAGCTGAACCTGTGAGCTGGAGTCTCAGATTCCGAAACGTCCTGCAGCAGCGAGCCGACAGCGCCACCACCTGGGAGCCGCTCAGGGCGCAGTGGGAGCAAGCTGTAACCGCAGGTAGGCATCTGACGCACTCTGGACGTGTTGTAGGTGTTTCAACAAGGATCTCACTCAAAGTTATGGCGCTTTTGCTGAGGACGTCAAGGATATAAGATGTGTTCACACTTTTTACTGAAACCTGACCAGTGTTGCAAAATTTTCAGAAAGTTTTTAAAACATGGGAAATTTTTGGAAACAATTAAATGTGAATAACAGGAATTTATGGGAAATTAACGGGAATTTATGGGAATTAACTAGTCTTAACGACACCTGAAGAGTCTGTGATAGGCTTCTTCAGTCGTAACAGGAAGGTTGGTCCATCTCCAATGAAAGGTTCTTGAAAGTCAATCGTCTGTACTCGTAGTTGAAGTGCAACGTTTCAGCCCGTCTTCATCCAAAAGGCTTCGTCAGCGACAACTAAGGTCCAGGAAGAGGTGAAATGTTTAACACTTCCTCTACAGAGTACAGTTGAAGGACTCAAGAACCTGCCACTGAGGAAAAACAAACCTGAAGAGCTTCTTTACAGACAGATCTAAAACGTTTGATTTGATAATATAACGTTAATATGCGAGATGTAAGAGTCTGACCCACAGTTTGGATAGAGGACAGTGAAGCAAAACAGAACAGACATCTCTCCTTTTCATCAGGTGTGTGCACAGAATTATAAATGTATCGTTTTAAAAGTCTATAATTTAGGCCTTAGCAGCTCTGGTTTTTCCAGACATAAGTTCACTAAAAATGCAAAACTAATCATATATGTTTCAGCATTTGGACAGGTGAACAGTTAGAAAATTCCCCAATTTCCGATTTTTCCTGAATCTGCGTAAAACATCTTTCACAGTCAGGAGAAAAACTGAAAAACGTTACAGGGGCAATCCATTTTGGAAAGATATTTCAGACCCGAAGTCCAGACCCTGAGGAACAAATTCTGCAGATGTTTGGCTCGAAACACGAGAGCTTCATGAAGGAAGAGGCATCTGACTGTGTACAGTGAGCTGAGTGGATTCTGTCCAACGCAAGGCTCAGGTTGGAGTCGGAGAAACATCCAGAACAACGCCCGACGACTTCAAAAGAGTCGGTGAGCGAAACAGCCCCCCCTACAGCCTCCAGTCTGACATTACATACAGCCCCCCCTCAGCCCCATCTCTTGACATTTCATACAGCCCCCCTGAGGCCTCACTCTGACGATTAATACATGCCTACCACCTACAGGCCTGCACTCTGAATACATATCAGCCACCTAAGGCTACTCTACATTACTCACAGCACCCCCTGAGGCCTCACTCTGACATTATACACCCTCAGGCCTCAGCTCTGAAATTACATACATGCGCCCCTCAGGCCTCACTCTGACATTCATAGCAGCCCCCTGAGGCCTCACTCTGACATTACATACAGCCCCCCCTGAGGCTCATCTGAATTACATACAGCCCCGCTCAGGCCGTCAACTCCTGACATTACATACAGCGCCCTCCCGCTCAGGCCTCACTCTGACATTACATACAGCCCCCCCAGGCCTCACTCTGACACTTAACATACCGGCCCCCCCTCAGCCTACTCTGACATACATACAGCGCCCCCTGAGGCCTCCTCTGAACCATTACTACAGCCCCGCCTGAGGTCTCACGTCTGACATTACATACAGTAGCCCTCAGGCCTCAAGTCTGACATTACAATCAGCGCCTCCTCAGGCCTCACTCTGCATTACATACAGTCCCCCTCAGGCCTCATGTCTGACATTAACATACAGGGCCCCTCAGGCCTCACTCTGACTTACATACAGCCCCCCCTCAGGCCTCAGTCTGACATTACATACAGCCCCCCTCAGGCTGCCACTCTGACATTACATACAAGCGCGCCCCGCTGAGGCCTCACTCTGATTACATACAGCGCCCCTCAGGCCTCAGTCTGACCATTACATACAGCGCCTCCTAGGCCTCACTCTGACATTACATACAGCGCCCTCAGGCTCACTGTGACATTACATACAGCCCCTCAGGCTACTCTGACATTACATACACGCCCCCCTTCAGGCCTCACTCTGACATTACATACAGCGCCACCCCTGAGGCCTCAACTCTGACCATTACATAACAAGCCACCTCAGGGCCTCAGTCTGAAATTACATAACAGCGCCTCTCAGGCTCCTCTGACATTACATACAGCGCTCCTCAGGCCTCACTCTGACATACATACAGCGCTCCTCAGGCCCTCACTCTGACATTAAATACAGCCCCCCTCAGCCTCACTCTGACATTACATACAGCCCCCCCTGGCCTCACTCTGAACATTACATAACGCCCCTGAGGTCTCACTCTGACATTAAATACCAGCCCCCTCAGGCCTCAGTCTGACATTAATACAGCGGCCTCTCAGGCCTCACTCTGACATTACATACAGTCCCCTCAGGCCTACAGATCCTGACATTAATACAGCCCCCCCTCAGGTCTCACTACTGAACATTACATACAGCTCCCCCCTTCAGGCCTTCAGTCTGACATTCACATACAGCGCTCCTCAGGCTCACTCTGACATACATACCCCCCTCAGGCCTCACTTGACATTAACATCGAGCCCCGCCTCAGGCCTCACTCTGACATTAAACATACAGCGTCCCCTCAGGCCTCATCTGACATTACATAACAGCGCCCCCTCAGGCCTCAACTCTGAACATTACATTACAGCCCCCCTCAGGCCTCACTCTGACATTACATACAGCCCCCCTCAGGCCTCACTCTGAATTTACTATAACATTCCCCCCCTCAGGCCTCACTCTGACAATTACATACAGGCCTCCTCCAGCCTCACTCTGACATTACATACAGCGCCTCCTCAGGCCTCACTGTCTGACATTACATAACAGCGCCCCTCAGCCTCACTTCTGAATTACATACAGCCCCCTCAGAGGCCCTCACTCTGACAATCACATACAGCCCCGCCTCCAGGCCTCAACGATGACATTTACATACGCGCCCCCCTGAGGCCTCACTCTGACATTACATACAGCGCCCCTCAGGCCTCAGTCTGACATTACATACAGCGCCTCCTCAGGCCTCACTCTGACATTACATACAGAGCCTCCTCAGGCTCACTCTGACATTACATGACAGCGCCTCTCAGGACCTCACTCTCGACTTAAATACAGCCCTACAGGCCTCAACTCTGACATTACATATACAGCCCCCCCTCAGGCCTCACTCTGACATTCATACAACGCCTGAGGTCTCACTCTGAAGCAGATTACAAAGCGCCCCTCAGGCCTCAGTCTGACATTACATACAGCGCCTCCTCAGGCCTCACTCTGACATTACATACAGTCCCCCTCAGGCCTCAGTCTGACATTACATACAGCCCCCCCTCAGGTCTCACTCTGACATTACATACAGTCCCCCTCAGGCCTCAGTCTGACATTACATACAGCGCCTCCTCAGGCCTCACTCTGACATTACATACAGCCCCCCTCAGGCCTCACTCTGACATTACATACAGCCCCCCCTCAGGCCTCACTCTGACATTACATACAGCGTCCCCTCAGGCCTCACTCTGACATTACATACAGCGCCCCCTCAGGCCTCACTCTGACATTACATACAGCCCCCCCTCAGGCCTCACTCTGACATTAACATACAGCGCCTCCTCAGGCCTCACTCTGACATTACATACAGCGCCTCCCAGGCCTCACTCTGACATTACATACAGCCCCCCCTCAGGCCTCACTCTGACATTACATACAACGCCCCCTGAGGCCTCACTCTGACATTACATACAGCCCCCCTCAGGCCTCACTCTGACATTACATACAGCGCCCCCTCAGGCCTCACTCTGACATTACATACAGCCCCCCCTCAGGCCTCACTCTGACATTACATACAGCGCCCCCTCAGGCCACACTCTGACATTACATACAGCCCCCCCTCAGGCCTCACTCTGACATTACATACAGCGCCCCTCAGGCTTCACTCTGACATTACATACAGCCCCCCCTCAGGCCTCACTCTGACATTACATACAGCGCCCCTCAGGCCTCAGTCTGACATTACATACAGCGCCCCCTCAGGCCTGTGACGTCACAGGGTGGACTGCCATGTTTCCCCTTTGTGACGTCACGGGGTGGACTGCCATGTTCCCCTTTGTGACGTCACAGGGTGGACTCCCATGTTTCCCATTTGTGACGTCACAGGGTGGACTCCCATGTTTCCCCATTTGTGACGTCACAGAGTGGACTCCCATGTTTCCCCTTTGTGACGTCACAGAGTGGACTCCCATGTTTCCCCTTTGTGACGTCACAGAGTGGACTCCCATGTTTCCCCTTGTGACATCACAGGGTGGACCCCATGTTTCCCATTTGTGACGTCACAGAGTGGACTCCATGTTTCCCCTTTGTGACGTCACAGAGTGGACTCCCATGTTTCCCCTTTGTGACATCACAGGGTGGACTGCCATGTTCCCCTTTGTGACGTCACAGGGTGGACTCCATGTTTTCCCATTTGTGACGTCACAGGGTGGACTCCCAGTTTCCCATTGTGAAGTCACAGAGTGACTCCCATGTTTCCCCTTTGTGACGTCACAGAGTGGACTCCCATGTTCCCATTTTGACGTCACAGAGTGGACTCCCATGTTTCCCATTTGTGACGTCACAGAGTGGACTCCCATGTTTCCCTTTGTGACGTCACAGAGTGGACTCCCATGTTTCCCATTTGTGACGTCACAGAGTGGACTCCCATGTTTCCCATTTGTGACGTCACAGAGTGGACTCCATGTTTCCCTTTGTGACGTCACAGAGTGGACTCCCATGTTCCCCTATTGTGACGTCACAGAGTGGACTCCCATGTTTCCCATTTTGTGACGTCACAGAGTGGACTCCCATGTTTCCCGATTTGTGACGTCACAGAGTGGACTCCCCATGTTTCCCCTTTGTGACGTCACAGAGTGGACTCCCATGTTTCCCATTTGTGACTTCACAGAGTGGACTCCCATGTTTCCCATTTGTGGACGTCACAGAGTGGGACTCCCATGTTTCCCCTTTGTGACGTCACAGAGTGGACTCCCATGTTTCCCTTTGTGACGTCACAGAGTGGACTCCCATGTTTCCCCTTTGTGACGTCACAGAGTGGACTCCCATGTTTCCCATTTGTGACTTCACAGAGTGGACTCCCATGTTTCCCATTTGTGACGTCACAGAGTGGACTCCCATGTTTCCCCTTTGTGACGTCACAGAGTGGACTCCCATGTTTCCCCTTTGTGACGTCACAGAGTGGACTCCCATGTTTCCCCTTTGTGACGTCACAGAGTGGACTCCCATGTTTCCCCTTGTGATGTCACAGAGTGTACTCCCATGTTTCCCTTTGTGACGTCACAGGGTGGACTCCATGTTTCCCATTTGTGACGTCACAGAGTGGACTCCCATGTTTCCCATTTGTGACGTCACAGAGTGGACTCCATGTTTCCCCTTTGTGACGTCACAGAGTGGACTCCCATGTTTCCCCTTTGTGACGTCACAGAGTGGACTCCCATGTTTCCCATTTGTGACGTCACAGGGTGGACTCCCATGTTTCCCATTGTGACGTCACAGGGTGACTGCCATGTTTCCCCTTTGTGACGTCACAGGGTGGACTCCCATGTTTCCCCTTTGTGACGTCACAGGGTGGACTCCCATGTTTCCCCTTTGTGACGTCACAGGGTGGACTCCCATGTTTCCCCTTTGTGACGTCACAGGGTGGACTCCCATGTTTCCCCTTTGTGACGTCACAGAGTGGACTCCCATGTTTCCCCTTTGTGACGTCACAGAGTGGACTCCCATGTTTCCCCTTTGTGATGTCACAGAGTGTACTCCCATGTTTCCCCTTTGTGATGTCACAGAGTGTACTCCCATGTTTCCCCTTTGTGACGTCACAGAGTGGACTCCCATGTTTCCCTTTGTGATGTCACAGAGTGTACTCCCATGTTTCCCCTTTGTGATGTCACAGGGTGGACTCCCATGTTTCCCCTTTGTGATGTCACAGAGTGGACTCCCATGTTTCCCATTTGTGACGTCACAGGGTGGACTCCCATGTTTCCCCTTTGTGATGTCACAGGGTGGACTGCCATGTTCCCCTTTGTGATGTCACAGAGTGGACTCCCATGTTTCCCCTTTGTGATGTCACAGAGTGGACTCCCATGTTTCCCCTTTGTGATGTCACAGAGTGGACTCCCATGTTTCCCATTTGTGACGTCACAGGGTGGACTCCCATGTTTCCCTTTGTGATGTCACAGAGTGGACTCCCATGTTTCCCATTTGTGATGTCACAGAGTGGACTCCCATGTTTCCCATTTGTGACGTCACAGGGTGGACTGCCATGTTTCCCCTTTGTGACATCACAGAGTGGATTGCCATGTTTCCCCTTTGTGACGTCACAGGGTGGACTCCCATGTTTCCCTTTGTGACGTCACAGAGTGGACTCCCATGTTTCCCCTTTGTGACGTCACAGGGTGGACTCCCATGTTTCCCCTTTGTGATGTCACAGAGTGGACTCTCAGAGGCCCTGGCGGCAGGACCTGGAGGACGAGATTGATGCGCTGCACAAAGTCGTAGACGAAGCGACTCAGACTCGAGTCGATCTGCAGCAACGCAGCGACGACCTGTGGGCGGAGCTACAGCAGCTGCAGCTCGAGCACCAGCAGGTGAGGGGCGGGGCCACAGGCGAGGGGTACATTTGACGAGAGTAAAATGACACGTTTCTGTGATTATGTTTCAGAGGTTTTCCAGTTAAAGTTAAAGTGTGTTTTTAAAATGTGTTTAAAGCGACATGTTCCCGGTGTGGGACGAGGTCAGAGCGTAATGACGTCGCTACAGATGAAGTACATTCAGGTTTTTCTTTTTGTTCTTCGACACAGAAAAGTGTTTCCTCCTTTTTCCGAGATTATGATTCTCTAAACTCAGCTGCAGTTTGTGGACAGAGTTTGAGATAGAGATAAAGAACAGACGTCCCGTTTTTAGAGCTTCAGGGTGTTTCTTTGGTTCTCCTGAGTCTGACTGTGAGCGCCCCCTGCAGGACGTGCGTGGACTCTATACTCAGATGAGCGCTCAGGACCTGGACGAGCCGGACCTCACCCAGACAGGATTGGACCAAGTCCTGGACCACATCCGGACTCACTGGGAGAGAGTCTGTGAGGAGAACCGTCTGCGGAGCAACGAGGAGAACCAGAGGGAGAAACAGGTGAGAACCAGAGGGAGAACCAGGTGAGAACCAGAGGGAGAAACAGGAGAGGAGCAGAGGGAGAAACAGGTGAGAACCAGAGGGAGAACCAGGTGAGAACCAGAGGGAGAAACAGGAGAGGAGCAGAGGGAGAAACAGGTGAGAACCAGAGGGAGAACCAGGTGAGAACCAGAGGGAGAAACAGGAGAGGAGCAGAGGGAGAAACAGGTGAGAACCAGAGGGAGAACCAGGTGAGAACCAGAGGGAGAAACAGGAGAGGAGCAGAGGGGGAACAGGTGAGGAGCAGAGGGAGGAATAGGTGAGGAGCAGAGGGAGGAATAGGTGAGGAGCAGAGGGAGAAACAGGTGAGAACCAGAGGGAGAAACAGGAGAGGAGCAGAGGGAGAAACAGGTGAGGAGCAGAGGAGAAACAGCTGAGAACCAGAGGGAGAAACAGGAGAGGAGCAGAGGGAGAAACAGGTGAGAACCAGAGGAGAAACAGGAGAGGAGCAGAGGGAGAAACAGGTGAGGAGCAGAGGAGAAACAGGTGAGGAGCAGAGGGAGAAACAGGTGAGAACCAGAGGGAGAAACAGGTGAGGAGCAGAGGGAGAAACAGGTGAGGAGCACGCCCCAAACCTTACTGTTGTAGTGTAAGCATTACACTGTAGCTCTTCAGCTGTGCAGTTCACCTGATTCTTTCAGAATAATTAAATCAGAGAAACGTCTCAGACAAATCTGCAAAGCTTTGATCAGCTGTTATTACACCCCAGCTGTTATTACACCCATTCTACACTTTAAGGCCAGGATTCAGTAAATACAAGGCTGGTTCTGATCCTTTTGTGATCCTCCTCTTTGCTGGTTCTGCTGTTCCAGGAGCCGGTGTCGTTGAGTCCAGACCAGGAGAAGATCGAGGGCCTAAAGACCGAGATCCAAGACGCCGCCAACAAACTCCAGAGTCTGCAGGCCCAGACCGAGTCTCTGCGCGCTCTGGTGAGGACCCGACCCTCTGAGACACATGTTTACAGATGTTTATACATGTTTACACGTTTACACATGTTTACACACGTTTACACATGTTTACACACATGTTTACACATGTTTACACATGTTACACATGTTTACACACGTTTACACACATGTTTACACACGTTTACACACATGTTTATACACATGTTTACACACATGTTTACACACGTTTACACACGTTTACACACATGTTTACACACATGTTTACACACATGTTTACACACGTTTACACACGTTTACACACATGTTTACACATGTTTACACACATGTTTACACACGTTTACACATGTTTACACACGTTTACACATGTTTACACACGTTTACACATGTTTACACATGACCTGACCCTCTGAGACACATGTTTACACATGTTAACGCATGTTTACGCATGTTTACACATGTTTACACACATGTTTACACACATGTTTACACATGTCACACATGACCAGACCCTCTGAGACACATGTTTACACATGTTAACGCATGTTTACGCATGTTTACACATGTTTACACACATGTTTACACACATGTTTACACATGTCACACATGACCAGACCCTCTGAGACACATGTTTACACATGTTAACGCATGTTTACACACATGTTAACGCATGTTTACACACATGTTTACACATGTTTACACATGTTTACACATGTTAACGCATGTTTACACACGTTTACACACGTTTACAGAAGCGCGGTCTGGAGGCCTCGCTCGCCGACGCGCGGCGCTGGCAGGACGTGGAGCTGCAGAACCTGGGCTCCGTCGTGTCACGGCTGGAGGCGGAGCTAAACCAGGTGCGCGGGGAGGCGGAGACTCAGCGCCGCGACCTGGACACGCTCGTCAGTAACAAGCAGAGACTGGAGCACGAGGTGGCGCTGTACCACGCCCTGCTGCAGGGGGAGGAGGCTCGCTACGGCGACCGCCTGCAGGGGGAGGAGCCTGACGAGGGACGGGGCCAGGAAGAAGAGACCAGAGAGGCGGAGACCAGAGAGGCGGAGATCAGTGAGGCGCCGCAGCAGCAGTAAGTCCTGTTCGACAGACTTTCATCCACTAAATGATTTGGTGATAATTAGGGCTGATATTTTAAAGATACTTGACTTTTGATTCTATTACGAAGATACTGATGTGTCTAGAACCAGAAAACAGAACAATAATGTGCGGCCGATTGATCCGAAACTTTCATAACTTTTCAAAATTGTTTCAAAAACGTTGTTTCAAAGCTCTATACCCTTCATCGGGTGCTGGAGGGTTTGTGGGAGTTCGCCCAACCAGTCCACATGTGCTTTGTGGATCTGGAGAAAGCGTTTGACCGTGTCCCTCGTGGTGCCCTGTGGGGGGTGCTCCGGGAGTATGGGGTCCGGGGTCCTCGTGGTGCCCTGTGGGGGGTGCTCCGGGAGTATGGGGTCCGGGGCCCTCTACTAAGGGCTGTCCGTTCCTGTATGACCGCAGCAGGAGCTTGGTTCGCATTGCCGGCAGTAAGTCAGACCTGTTCCCGGTGTGTGTTGGTCTCCTCAGGGCTGCTCTTTGTCACCGGTTCTGTTCATTACCTTTATGGAGTTTCTAGGCGCAGTGACGTTGTGTTTTCTTAACTCTTGTGTTTGTTCAGACTCCACGCGGAGCCTGGAGAAGCAGCTCCTGATACTTCGGCTCCTGACGCCTCCTGAGCCCGGGTTAGGATGAGAAACCAGGAGCCTCTGCTGCCGTCGCCGTGGAGACCAGGCCCGTGCTGTGATTGGTTCTACAGAGTCATGTGAATGAAAGTGAATAAAAGTTTCAAACAAAGTCTTCATTACTTTCTTCAGACGTTTCAGTTCTACAGGACGAGGAAATGGAACATCGTTTAGGTTTAATCAGAGATACAGAAAAACTGCTGCAAAATGTCTGATCTTTAAACCATCAGCAAGAAAAAAACAGAACCATTTAAGATGAACAATCTTCAGAGTGTTGTTGTTCAAACCCAAATCCACATTTTAAAGCCCATAATCCAACATTATCTCGGTCCAAAGTGGGACTCAGGGTTTACAGCTGAAGCTGTAAACCCTTAGTTTTTCAGCAGGAGATCATGTGACTGTGAAGCACAAGCGCTAACCACTGTGCCACCGTGCGGCTCTAAAATACACTTCAACGTGGCGGGAGTATCTAACAGTTTATTTCCTGTTTGGAGTCTCACTCAGACTCTCACTGAGTAATATTAAACATAATCATAAACAAACATATGCTCATGGTTAAAACAGGAGATGAAGATGAGAATTTACATTTGTGCGTCTGCAAAATATGAAACTAAATGTATTGACATTTGTTTTTTTATGTATGAAAACCACACATAACATATTTTAGCAAGAACCCACAGTCAATATTAAGTATTAATAAAGTCTTCGTGATTGAGCTCTTTTCAATAGTTTTAACATATTTATTTTATATCGATTAGTGTGTGGGATACAGACTCTTATTCTGAAACCTCCTCGCGCCGCTGTGACGTCCGGAAGTGTCGTCTCAGAGGTGGAAGTACATACGGAAGTAGAGCGGAAGTGATGGGAGACGGTTCGGAGTCGGAGCTCGAGGACCTGGTGCATTTCTCTGCGCACGAGCTGCCCTCGCGCGGCTACGGCGTCATGGAGGAGATCCGACGTCAGGGCAAACTCTGTGACGTCACGCTCAAGGTGAGACACGAGTCCGCGCGGAGCACCGGCGCCGGTACCGAGCCGCGGCTAATGCTAAAGCTAACGGCTAAGCCCGGAGCTAATGCTAACACGGCTGCCCTCTGACCCCGCGGGCACCTGCTGAACCTCAGACTCTGACCGGGAGTCTGGGACAACAACAACAACAACCATAATAATAATAATAATAACAACAACAACAACAACAACAACAAACAACAACAACAACAACAACAACAACAACAACAACAACAACAACAACAACAACAACAACAATAGTAATAATATCATCCTCCAGTCCGGATCTCACTCTGGTCCTGGGTCACAGACTGTATCGGTGACATAAATATGAACTTAGCCCCGCTTTAACCAAGGGCATTTTCTCCAGTTCAGCTTTACCCAAATCTAAAAGCTTCTGGACTGGAGAGCAACAGAGTAACGCCTCATTTGAAAGCCCCAATAGAAAATAATTGATCCTATTCATTGGAATTTTCTTTTTGTTTTACAGCTAAAGCAACATAAAAAGCAACATCTAGCAATGAGTGGAGTTTAAAACGGGTTTCAAATAATACATTTTAGCAAATAAATGTATTTTTCCTTTTAAAATATATATTTTTTAAATATATATTTTTTCAATGTACTTGTTTTCTAGAGAAGCTTGCCCCCCCCTGTAGTGTCTCCAAGGCCCCCACTTTGGGAACCACTGGTTTAGATGATCCGATCATAGTTTCTGTCCTTAGCTTCATGCTGCCTTCATGAGCTCTGGTAAGATGTGAAGTGGACATTACAAGTGCGTTGTGTTCAAGTGCTTTAGTGAAACATTAAAAACAACACACGATAAACAAACACATACTTTGGATCTGCTTTGATCCAAAAAACGAGACGATAAAGAGCTGATGTAAATATTATGTATTTTATTATATTATGATTATTAATATTGAGCAGCTGAAAAGTAAATGTCGATCAGCTAAAGGACGTTGTAAATATTCATTGTCTCAGTTTAGTTTTATGTTAGAAACTGTATTAACGGGTTCAGAGGGTCTGGAGCTTCACAGGTGGGGCTGAACTCCTTTTAAAGTTTGAAACATTGGATCTGTTTTCAAACCGGCATCAAAACAAATGTCTCTGTCCCCGAGCCTGATGAAGAACCTTTAAACGATTCTTCCATTTTGATTATGGAGCTGAGGAAACCAAGTCACCGATCAGAGCAGGATCTGCCCAAGGGTTTAGTCCTGGTTTAGTCCTGGTTTAGTCCTGGTTTAGTCCTGGTTTAGTCCTGGTTTAGTCCTGGTTTAGTCCTGGTTTAGTTCTGGTTTAGTCCTGGTTTAGTCCAGGTTTAGTCCTGGTTTAGTCCTGGTTTAGTCTGGTTTAGTCCTGGTTTAGTCCAGGTTTAGTCCAGGTTTAGTCCTGGTTTAGTCCTGGTTTAGTTCTGGTTTAGTCCTGGTTTAGTCCTGGTTAGTCCTGGTTTAGTCCCGGTCTATTGGTTTAGTCTGGTTTAGTCCTGGTTTAGTCCTGGTTTAGTCCTGGTTTAGTCCGGTTTAGTCTGGTTTAGTCCTGGTTTATCTGTTTAGTCCGGTCTATTCCTGGTTTAGTCCTGGTTTAGTCCTGGTTTAGTCCTGGTTTAGTCCTGGTTTAGTCCTGGTCTAGTCCTGGTCTAGTCCTGGTTTAGTCCTGGTTTAGTCCTGGTTTAGTCCTGGTCTAGTCCTGGTTTAGTCCTGGTTTAGTCCTGGTTTAGTCCTGGTTTAGTCCTGGTTTAGTCCTGGTCTAGTCCTGGTCTAGTCCTGGTTTAGTCCTGGTTTAGTCCTGGTCTAGTCCCGGTCTATTCCTGGTTTAGTCCTGGTTTAGTCCGGTCTATTCCTGGTTTAGTCCTGGTTTAGTCCTGGTTTAGTCCTGGTTTAGTCCTGGTTTAGTCCTGGTCTAGTCCTGGTCTAGTCCTGGTTTAGTCCTGGTTTAGTCCTGGTTTAGTCCTGGTTAGTCCTGGTTTAGTCCTGGTCTAGTCCTGGTTTAGTCCTGGTTTAGTCCTGGTTTAGTCCTGGTTTAGTCCTGGTCTAGTCCTGGTCTAGTCCTGGTTTAGTCCTGGTTTAGTCCAGGTTTAGTCCAGGTTTAGTCCTGGTTTAGTCCTGGTTTAGTCCTGGTTTAGTCCTGGTTTAGTCCCGGTCTATTCCTGGTTTAGTCCTGGTTTAGTCCGGTCTATTCCTGGTTTAGTCCTGGTTTAGTCCTGGTTTAGTCCTGGTTTAGTCCTGGTTTAGTCCTGGTCTAGTCCTGGTCTAGTCCTGGTTTAGTCCTGGTTTAGTCCTGGTTTAGTCCTGGTTTAGTCCCGGTCTATTCCTGGTTTAGTCCTGGTTTAGTCCTGGTTTAGTCCTGGTTTAGTTTAGTTTAGTTTATTAATTTATTTCAACAGGGACAATGTGCAAACACATTAATTAAAGATGCTTTGCACCAGATTTAGCTTGAGCTAGTTTCCATCTGTCCCTGAGCAGGTGAGTCACAACATGTACAATATCAAATATATTTAACCACTCAAATACAAATATTCATTCATACATTCACCCGTTACAGCATCAGTCCACATAGAATCATGATAAATGACTGCATAAAACATCACTAAAGCTCATATTTACATTTACAGTTATCAGTGCTGACACGACTGGTTTACCAACAGCACTTTGTTTATATTACGAGAGAAATCTTTCAGGTCTAAGGAAAGTTTCAGATTCTGTGGGAGTTTGTTCCATTCTTTGATGCCTTTGAATGAGAAGGATGTCTGTGCAAAGGCTGAGCTACGTTTAGGCCTTACTCTGCAGTCATTACGACTTGTGGACCTGGAGCTCCTAGTTATCTGCTTTAGTCCTGGTTTAGTCCTGGTTTAGACCTGGTTTAGTCCTGGTTTAGTCCCGGTCTAGTCCTGGTTTTATCCTGGTCTAGTCCTGGTTTAGTCCTGGTCTGGGTAAAGTGCAGACGGAGCAGGTCCTGATCAGATTAAATGGATTAACATGATCAGCTGACACATGTTCCTCCTTTTCTTTCACAAAAGTCTCTGAAAATATAAACACTACACTTTAAGGCTCTTTTCCACATGCAGGCGCGTGTCAGCCGAATGGCTCTTTCACCCGCTTTGTCGAGCTTTTCCATAACAAAGGCCAAACTGGTCTGACCAGGTACAGGTTTTGGGCCCGACCTCTGGCTGTGGCCAAAGCGCTGACCCGTGTCTGATGTGATGTGAACAGACTCTGGCCTCTGATTGGCAACGAGAGAGTGGACAGCCCTCACTATTGTGGACAGCCCTCCGTACGCAGGTCGTATGGATTTAATATTTTACATCATACCGCTGTGCTAAAGGGGATTTTCCCGATAATAGCATTTAGCTGCTGTTAGCGCAGCTTTAGCTGGTGATAGCATAACATTACCTGTAGCTTACCTTCATAGTTCGTAGTTTAGCAGTTTATTTTCTGTTTTAATACAGCTTGGCTCCTCTAAATGATTCCATAACTCCCACAGATGACAGCATTTGTCCACATTTGTTGGTTTAGGTTTATTGGTTTATTTGGTCGGGACAGTGCAAGTTAATGAACAAGCCACACCGGATTGTAGCCTTGGGCTAATTTCCATCCGTCGTCCCCCATGCGCACTCTCAAACACACACACATTCATCCTGGCCTATTGTACATGTTTTTAGTGGTAGGGGAAACCGGAGTACCCGGAGGAAACCTACGCAGACACGGGGAGAACATGCAAACTCCACACAGAAAGGCCCGGCCTTGGTGGGAATTGAACCCGGACCTTCTAGCTGTGAAGCACGAGCGCTAACAACTGTGCTACCGTGCCGCCCACGGTAGTACAGCGGTTCTCATCGTGGCTCTAAAAACTTTTAATGATGATCTGTACAGCGTGCGGCTCTATGCGGCTCCGCCCACAACAAATGCATGTGTGCGTGTGGTGGAAACAGAAGGTCTGTGGGCTAGTGTCGATACGTGCACGTAGATCGTGGCGTGCGCGGCCGGTTCGCGCTATGTGGAACGACGCCTTTAGTTTCTGCTCTCATTTTGCCTGCGCTGAACTCAAAAACATGAAACACGACAGACCTGTTCCTCTCAAACAATGTTCCCAAACCTGTCTGAGCCTGTGTCATTGAGACAGGAATATTCTGATGTAATTCATATATAATATAATATATAATAACTGTCTACAATAAAGGACTGGGCTTTGGCGCGGTGGTGCAGTGGTTATTCTACCTTTGTCTGCGTACGTTGCCTCGGTTTCCCCTACCACTACAAACATGTACAATAGGCCTAGGATGAATGAGTTTGTTTGAGTCCCGACCAGATTAACAAACACTTAAAACCAGTCAGTGTCTGCAGTCCTAAGGTTCAGCCGTGGCCTTCAGGCTCTGACCTGAACATGAGGAAGATCTGTGGATGAACCTCCACAGATCAGCTTGTTCCTCTGGAAGAAAGGCCTAAAAGAAGAAAGACTCCAGGAAAAGAGTTTAAAGCGGTGATAGTTCCGTATTTACGAGACGTGATCTCTGCAGGAGCTGGGGTCTCATTTATAAAGTTCCATATTTATATGAGACGTGATCTCTGCTGGAGCTGGGGTCTCATTTATAAAGTTCCATATTTATATGAGACGTGATCTTGTGGAGTGGGTCTCATTATAAAGTTCATATTTATACGAGACGTGATCTCTGCTGGAGCTGGGGTCTCATTTATAAAGTTCCATATTATACGAGACGTGATCTCTGCTGGAGCTGTGGTCTCATTTATAAAGTTCCATATTTACGAGCGTGATCTCTCTGGAGTGTGGTTCATTTATAAGTTCCATATTATACGAGACGTGATCTCTGCTGGAGCTGGGGTCTCATTTATAAGTTCCATATTATACGAGACGTGATCTCTTGGAGCTGTTCTCATTTATAAAGTTCATATTATACGAGACGTGATCTCTGCTGGAGCTGTGGTCTCATTTATAAAGTTCCATATTATACGAGACGTGATCTCTGCAGGAGCTGTGGTCTCATTATAAAGTTCCATATTATACGAGACGTGATCTCTGCAGGAGCTGGGGTCTCATTTATAAAGTTCCATATTTATACGAGACGTGATCTCTGCAGGAGCTGGGGTCTCATTTATAAAGTTCCATATTATACGAGACGTGATCTCTGCAGGAGCTGTGGTCTCATTTATAAAGTTCCATATTATACGAGACGTGATCTCTGCAGGAGCTGTGGTCTCATTTATAAAGTTCCATATTATACGAGACGTGATCTCTGCTGGAGCTGTGTCTCATTTATAAAGTTCCATATTATACGAGACGTATCTCTGCAGGAGCTGGGGTCTCATTTATAAAGTTCCATATTATACGAGACGTGATCTCTGCAGGAGCTGTGGTCTCATGTATAAAGTTCCATATTATACGAGACGTGATCTCTGCTGGAGCTGTGGTCTCATTTATAAAGTTCCATATTATACGAGACGTGATCTCTGCAGGAGCTGTGGTCTCATGTATAAGTTCCATATTATACGAGACGTGATCTCTGCAGGAGCTGGGGTCTCATGTATAAAGTTCCATATTTATACGAGACGTGATCTCTGCAGGAGCTGGGGTCTCATGTATAAAGTTCCATATTTATACGAGACGTGATCTCTGCAGGAGCTGTGGTCTCATTTATAAAGTTCATATTTATACGAGACGTGATCTCTGCAGGAGCTGTGGTCTCATTTATAAAGTTCCATATTATACGGACGTGATCTCTGCAGGAGCTGTGGTCTCATTTATAAAGTTCCATATTATACGAGACGTGATCTCTGCAGGAGTTGGGGTCTCATGTATAAAGTTCCATATTATACGAGACGTGATCTCTGCAGGAGCTGTGGTCTCATGTATAAAGTTCCATATTATACGAGACGTGATCTCTGCTGGAGCTGTGGTCTCATTATAAAGTTCCATATTATACGAGACGTGATCTCTGCTGGAGCTGGGTCTCATTTATAAAGTTCTAATCAAGACGTGATCTCTGCAGGAGCTGTGGTCTCATTTATAAAGTTCCATATTATACGAGACGTGATCTCTGCAGGAGCTGTGTCTCATTTATAAACACAAAACATATCAGCACTAAAACACAATGAATGCCGTACGAAATAAGTGGGTCTTTAGTTTACTTTTAAAAACCTCAATAGACTGTGTTGCCCTCAGATGGTTGGGGAGGGCATTCCACAGTCGAGGCGAAGCTGCCTGGAAGGCCCTGTCTCCCATAGTGCGGAGTTTAGTCTTGGGGACCAGGAGTTGGTGGCTGTCAGAGGAGCGGAGCTGTCGGCTCGGTTTGTGACTGTTGATGAGTTCTTTAAGGTACACTGGTGCGCTGCCGTAGACACACTGATAGGTCAGGAGGCAGATCTTAAACTCAATCCTGAACCTAACAGGAAGCCAATGAAGTTTATGGAGGATGGGTGTGATGTAATCATCACCTTATTCATCAGAAATGATTGGTAATAAAAATAAAAATATAAGAATAAACCATAGGCTTTGAGTAAAGCGTTTAAATATTTCCTTCTTATACTTTGAGCGTCACAGATTACGACAATATATTTTTCAAAGACTAGGCCAGCCACGATAATTACTCTATCGAGTTATCGCTCGATAAGTAAATGAAGGACGATAACATTTAGTCTCGATAAATGCACGTGCTGCGTGTGCTTAAAGTAAATACAGAAGAATGAACTCTATCACAGCGCTGAGTGAGCGGAGCGTCCAGCCCGTCTCCCTGTGCTTAAAGACTGAGCACATCAGCCCCCGCATGGATCCAGATCATTTATAGATCTGCTTTTGGAGAGAGGCGGGTGTAAACAAAGTGCCGTGATACTACAGAGCTGTAGTATCACGTTTTTACAGCATCGCAGCCCTTTGATCGCAGCTGCAGCGGGAGGCGACACAGGAGAGATTGTGCCGCAGAGGTCTCTCCCTTTCTGTCCTGTGTCGCCTCCCGCTGCAGCTGCGATCAATGGGCTGCGATGCTGTAAAAACGTGACCCAGAGTCTGTGCACGTGTTTCTCCTCGCGCTCCCCCACCAGCGCTTTGTTATTTTGAAGACGTTTATCCTCTCTCCTCCCTCTCTCCTCCCTCTCCCCCCCGCTCCCCCCCTTCAGGTCGGGGAGCATAAGTTCAGCGCTCACCGGATCGTCCTCGCCGCCTCCATCCCGTATTTCCACGCCATGTTCACGTCTGACATGGCGGAGAGTAAACAGGACCAGATCCTCCTGCAGGGCATGGACCCCAGGTATCTACTGCCCCGCCCACTTCTACTGCCCCGCCCACTTCTACTGCCCCGCCTACTTCTACTGCCCCGCCCGCTTCTACTGCCCCGCCCACTTTTAAATGCTCCACCCACTTCTAATGCCCGGCATTGTGTTTTTATTCACCTTTTCATCACCTTTTTCCATCTTTTTTCCATTTAGTTTTTTCATTTTATTCACATGAATTATTTCTAAATGTTTATTGATTTAATAATTACATGTGTTTCCATTTTAATTAAAAAATAAAATCATTTTTTGTAAAAACATTTACAATTTTTTTTTTTATCTCGTTTCCCCCATTTTTTCAAAATCTCAAATTATTTCTACCGTTTTTTGTTTGTTTTCCAATTTTCTTTCCTTCCTTCCTCCTCATGTTCTCCTCCTGACTCTCATGTTCTCCTCCTCATGTTCTCCTCATGTTCTCCTCCTGACTCTCATGTTCTCCTCCTCATGTTCTCCTCATGTTCTCCTCCTCATGTTCTCCTCATGTTCTCCTCCTCATGTTCTTCTGGTTCTCCTCATGTTCTCCTCATGTTCTCCTGATTCTCCGCAGTGCTCTGAGTCCCTGATAAACTTCGCGTACAGTGGACACATCTCCATAGACCAGCAGAGCGTCCAGAGCCTCCTGATCGGGGCCAGTTTCCTCCAGCTGCAGAACGTTAAAGAGGCGTGCTGCTCCTTCCTCCAGCAGCGGTGAGTCTGTGTGCTCCTCCGCAAGTCTTTATATCTGCTCCTCCTCACGTCTTTATATCTGCTCCTCCTCACGTCTTTATATCTGCTCCTCCTCACGTCTTTATATCTGCTCCTCCTCACGTCTTTATATCTGCTCCTCCTCACGTCTTTATATCTGCTCCTCCTCACGTCTTTATATCTGCTCCTCCTCACGTCTTTATATCTGCTCCTCCTCACGTCTTTATATCTGCTCCTCCTGGAGTCTGAGCGCTCTGATCTTTACATCTGCTCCTCCTGGAGTCTGAGCGCTCTGATCTTTACATCTGCTCCTCCTGGAGTCTGAGAGGTCTGATCTTTATATCTGCTCCTCCTGGAGTCTGAAGGTCTGATCTTTATATCTGCACCTCCTGGAGTCTGAGAGGTCTGATCTTTATATCTGCTCCTCCTGGAGTCTGAGAGGTCTGATCTTTATATCTGCTCCTCCTGGAGTCTGAGAGGTCTGATCTTTATATCTGCTCCTCCTGGAGTCTTTACATCTGCTCCTCCTGGAGTCTGAGCGCTCTGATCTTTATATCTGCTCCTCCTCGAGTCTGAGCGCTCTGATCTTTATATCTGCTCCTCCTGAAGTCTGAGCGCTCTGATCTTTCCGTTGCTCCACAGCCTCCACCCGAAGAACGTGCTGGGAGTGCGCTCCTTCGCAGAGACCATGATGTGCACCGCGCTGTACGAAGCCGCCAACAGTTTCCTCCACCAGAACTTCGTGGAGGTGTCGGAGTCTGAGGAGTTCCTCGGCCTGAGCCTCGAGGAGCTGCTGGAGCTGACGGCTGCGACGAGCTCAACGTGCGGCGGAGGAGCAGGTACTACAGAGCACAGACCACGAAGACCACTGAGACCACCGAGACCACAGAGCACTGAGACCACAGATGTTATATATGTTTAGGTGTTCGAGGCCGTCCTGTCCTGGGTTCACCATGACCCGTCTCGTCAGGACGTCCTCCGGAGCTCCTGGAGCAGATCCGCCTCCCGCTCTGTCGACCACAGTTCCTCTCAGACCGAGTCCAGCAGGACCAGCTGCTGCGCTGCTGCCACAAGTGCAGGTACAAGGGTACGAGGGGGTACAGGAGGGATGAGGGGGTACAGGAGTTACAGGAGGGTATGAGGAGGGTACAGGAGGGTACGAGGATATACAGGAGGGTACGAGGAGGGTACGAGGGGGTACAGGGGTAGAGGAGGGTCTAGGAGGGTACGAGATTACGGGGGTACGAGGAGGGTACGAGGGGGTAGGAGGGTATGAGGGGGGTACAGGAGGGTATGAGGGGTACGGAGGGTATGAGGGGTACAGGAGGGTATGAGGAGGGTACTAGGAGGGTACGAGGATAACAGGAGGTACGAGAGGGTAGGGGGGTACAGGGGGTATGAGGAGGGTACTAGAGGGTACGAGGATATACAGGAGGGTACAGGAGGGTACGAGGGGGTACAGGAGGGTATGAGGGGGGTACAGGAGGGTATGAGGGGGTACGAGGTATGAGAGGGTACAGGAGGGTATGAGGAGGGTACAGGAGGGTATGAGGAGGGTACAGGGGGTACAGGGGGGTACAGGAGGGTATGAGGGGGTACAGGAGGTATGAGGAGGGTACAGGAGGGTATGAGGGGGTACAGGGGGGTATGAGGGGTTACAGGAGGTATGAGGGGGGTACAGGGGGGTATGAGGAGGGTACAGGAGGGTATGAGGAGGGTACAGGAGGGTATGAGAGGGGTACAGGAGGGTATGAGGAGGGTACAGGAGGGTATGAGGGGGGTACAGGAGGGTATGAGGGGGTACAGGAGGGTATGAGGGGGGTACAGGAGGGTATGAGGAGGGTACAGGAGGGTATGAGGAGGGTACAGGGGGGTACAGGGGGTACAGGAGGGTATGAGGAAGGGTACAGGAGGGTATGAGGGGGTACAGGGGGTATGAGGGGGGTACGGGGGGTATGAGGAGGGTACAGGAGGGTATGAGAGGGGTACAGGGGGTACAGGAGGGTATGGAGGGTACAGGAGGGTATGAGGAGGGTACGGGGGGTACAGGAGGGTATGAGGAGGGTACAGGAGGGTATGAGGGGTTACAGGAGGATATGAGGGGGTACAGGGGGTATGAGGGGTTACAGGAGGGTATGAGGGGGTACAGGGGGTATGAGGAGGGTACAGGAGGGTATGAGAGGGGTACAGGAGGGTATGAGGGGGTACAGGAGGGTATGAGGGGTTACAGGAGGGTATGAGGGGGGTACAGGGGGTATGAGGAGGGTACAGGAGGGTATGAGGGGGTACAGGAGGGGTATGAGGGGTACAGGGGGTACAGGAGGGTATGAGGAGGGTACAGGAGGGTATGAGGAGGGGTACAGGAGGGTATGAGGGGGTACAGGAGGGTATGAGGGGTTACAGGAGGTATGAGGGGGTACAGGGGGTATGAGGGGGTTACAGGAGGGTATGAGGAGGGTACAGGAGGTATGAGGGTACAGGAGGGTATGAGGGTACAGGGGGTATGAGGAGGTACAGGAGGGTATGAGGAGGGTACAGGAGGGTATGAGGGGGGTACAGGAGGGTATGAGGAGGGTACAGGGGGTATGAGGAGGGTACAGGGTATGAGGGAGGGTACAGGGGGGTATGAGGGGTTACAGGAGGTATGAGGGGGTTACAGGAGGTACGAGCAGGGTACAGGGGTATAGGAGGGTACGAGTCAGGGGTACAGGGGTAAGGAGGGTACGGGAGCGGTAATTAGGAGGGTACAGGAGGGCTACGAGGAGGGTTACAGGAGGGTACGGAGGGGTACAGGGGTACGAGGGGGTACAGGGGGGTACGAGGGGGCAGGAGGGTTATTTGAGGTTACAGGAGGGTATGAGGGGTACAGGGAGGGTACGGGGTGGTACAGGGGGTTACCAGGAGGTACGAGGGGTTACAGGGGGCTATGAGGGTTACAGGAGGGTATGAGGGGTACAGGGCGGTACGAGGGGGTACAGGGGGGGTACGAGAGGTATGAGGCAGGGTACAGGGGGTACGAGGAGGGTATGAGGAGGGTTACAGGGGGTCCGAGGAGGGTACAGGGGGTATAGGGAGGTACCAGGGGGTTTACAGGAGGGTACGAGGGGTTACAGGGGGTATGAGGGTACAGGGGGGTATGAGGAGGGTACAGGAGGGTACGAGGGGGAGGTACCAGGGTACGAGGGGGTACAGGAGGGTACACGACGAGGGGTACAGGACGGGTACGAGGGAGGTACAGGGGTTACGAGGTGGGGTACCAGGGGGTTACAGGAGGGTACGAGGAGGTACAGGGGTTACAGGGGGTATAGGAGGGTACGAGGAGGAGGTACAGGGGGTACAGGGTATAGGGCGGTACGAGGAGGGTACAGGGGGTTACAGGGGGTACAGGGGGGGTTACAGGAGGGTTACGAGGGTGGGTACCAGGGGCGTTACAGGGGTACGAGGGGTAAGGGGGTATGAGGGGTATACAGGGGCGGTACGAGGAGGGTACAGGAGGGTACGAGGGGGTACAGGAGGTACGAGGGGTACAGGAGGTACGAGGAGGGTACAGGAGGCGTACGAGGGGGGTAATCACGGAGGTTTACAGGTAATGAGGGGGGTACAGGAGGGTATGAGGAGGGTACAGGGGGTACGAGGAGGGTACGAGGAGGGTACAGGGGTATGAGGGGGTACAGGAGGGTATGGAGGGGGGGTACAGGAGCGGTCACGACGGAGGGTATGAGAGGTACAGGAGGGGTACGAGGGTACGATGGAGAGGTACAGGGGGTACGAGGGCATGTACAGGAGGGTACGCAGGAGGGTACCAGAGGGTACGAGCGAGGGTACAGGAGGGTACGAGGGGGTACAGGAGGGTATGAGGGTTACTTGAGGGTATGAGGGGGTACAGGAGGGTACGAGGTGGGTACCAGGGGGTTACAGGAGGGTTATCGAGGGGGTTACAGGGGGTTATGAGGGGGGTACAGCGGGGTATCTGTATGAGAGGTACAGGAGGGATACGAGGGGGTACAGACGAGGGTACGGAGGGGGCTACAGGAGGGTACAGGAGGGTACGAGGGGGGTACAGGAGGGTACGAGGGGGGTACAGGAGGTCGAGGGCGGGTTACAGGAGGGACGAGGGGGTACAGGAGTGGGTACGAGGGGGGTACAGGGGGTTACGAGGAGGTACGAGGAGGGATACAGGAGGGTATGAGGGGTACAGGAGGGTTACAGGGGGTATGAGGGGGGTACAGGAGGTATGAGGAGGGTCAGGGGGTACGAGGAGGGTACGAGGAGGGTACAGAGAGGGTATGAGGGGGTACAGGAGGGTTATGAGGGGGTACAGGAGGGTTACGAGAGGGTATAGGAGTGGTACGGAGGTACGAGGGGGCGTACAGCGAGGGTACGAGGGGGGTAACAGGAGGGTACCAGAGGGGGTACAGGCGGTACGAGGGAGGGTACAGGGGTACAGGGGGTACGAGGATATTACAGGAGGTCACGAGGAGGGTATGAGGGGGGTACAGGAGGGTATGAGGGGTACAGAGGGTACGAGGTGGGTACAGGAGGTTACGAGGGGGGTACAGGAGGTACGAGGCGGAGGTCCAGGAGGGTACGAGGAGGGTAGGAGGGTACGAGGAGGTACAGGAGGGTTACGAGGGGGTTACCAGGAGGGTACGAGGGGTGGGTTACAGGAGGGTACGACAGGGTTACAGGGGTACGCAGGAGGGTACGAGGAGGGTATGAGATGGCGGTACAGGATAGGAGGGTACGAGCAGGGTACAGGGTATAGGAGGGTACGAGGAGGGTACAGGGAGGTCAGTGAGAGTACGAGGGACCAATGGTCACAGGGAGGTTAGTACGTAGGGCAGGTAACAGGCTGAGGGCATACAGGGGCTATGGGGATGCGGTAACAGGAGGGTATGAGGAGGGTACAGGGGGGGTACGAGGGGGGTACAGGAGGTATATGAGGGGGTACAGGCAGGGTACGAGGGCGGTACAGGAGTTACGAGGGGGGTCAGCGAGGGTAATGAGGAGGGTACAGGAGGGTTTACCGAGGGGATACAGGAGGGTGAGAGGGGGGTACGAGAGGTCATTGAGGGTATGAGGATGGATGTACAGGGAGGGTATGAGTGGAGTTACAGGAGGGTACAGAGGGTAAACAGGGGGTACGAGGGGTACTTAGGAGGGGTACGAGGGGGGTACAGGAGGGTCACGAGAGGGGTCGGCAATATGAAGGAGGTACCAGAGGGTGTACGAGGAGGGTACAGGAGGGTACAGAGGCCCAGGGGCGTAGAGGCAGGGTATGTGAGACATGAGTTACACCAAGGAGTTACAGAGTATACACGAGGAGTACAGGAGTGTACACGAGGAGTACAGGAAGTGTACCCGAGGAGTAAGCGAGTGTACCCGAGGGTACGAGGAGGGTAGAGGAGGTACAGGAGGGACGAGGAGGCCTACAGGAGGGTACTGAGGGGGGTTAACAGGAGGGTACTGAGGGGGTACAGGAGGGTACGCAAGGAAGTACAGGAGTGTACACGAGGGGTACAGGAGATGTACGCGAGGAGTATAGGAGTGTACACGAAGGGTACAGGGTGTACAGGAGGGTTACGAGGTGTGGGTACCAGGGAGGTTACAGGGAGGGTACGAGGGGTTACAGGGGGTATGAGGGGTAAAGGGGATATGAGGGGACAGGAGGGTACGAGGGGGGTACAGGAGGGTACGAGCGGGGTACAGGAGGGTACGAGGGGAGGGTACAGGAGGTACGAGGGGGGTACAGAGAGGGTACGAAGGGGGGTTACAGGAGGGTTACGAGGGGTACAGGAGAGGTACGAGGGGTTACAGGGGGGGTAACAGAGGGCCGGGCTACAGGGGGGTATGGAAGGGGTACAGGAGGGTTTACGAAGGGTACGAGGGGGTTTACGAGGGGGTACAGAGTACGAGGGGCGGTACAGAGGGTACGAGGGGGGTACGAGGGTACAGGGGGGTTATGAGGGGTACAGGAGGGTATGAGGAGGGTACAGGGGGACGAGGGAGGGTTAACAGGAGGGTTGAAGGGGGGTACAGGAGGGTTGAGGGTTACAGGAGGGTATGAGGGGTACAGGGGCGGTAATGAGGAGGGTACAGGAGGGTACGAGGGGGGTTACAGGAGGGGTATGAGGGGTTACAGGAGGTTATGAGGGGGGGTACAGGAGGGTATTGAGGGTACAGGAGTGTACATGTGAGTACAGGAGTTGTACACGAGAGTACAAGAGTGTATGTGGAGTATAGGAGTATACCAAGGAGTTTACAGGAGGGTACGAGAGGGTACAGGGAGGTACGAGGGGGGTACGGAGGGTATGAGGAGGGTACAGGAGCGGTACGACGGGGGTACGAGGAGGGTACAGGAGGTATGAGAGTGTACACGAGGAGTACAGAGTGTACACGAGAAGTTACAGGAGTGTACACGCGGAGTACAGGAGTGTACACCAAGGAGTACAGGAGTGTACGCGAGGAGTATAGGAGACGGTACGAGGGGAGGTACAGGAGGGTACGAGAGGGGTACACGGAGGGTACGAGAGAGGGTCAAGGAGGGTACGAGGGCGGTACAGGGAGGTATTGAGGGGTTACAGGAGGGTATGAGGGGCGGTACAGGAGGGTACGAGGTGGTACCAGGGGTAGGGAGGGTACGAGGGGTTACAGGGGTATGAGGGGGTTAAAGGGGTCAGGGGTATGAGAAGGGTATGAGGGGGGGACGGTATAGGAGGTACAGGGAGGGTACAGGGGGTACGAGGAGGTACAGGGGTATTGAGGAGTGACAGGAGGGTTCGAGGGGTACGGAGGGTACGAGGGGTACAGGAGGGTACGAGGGGTCAAGGGGGGTACGGGGGGGTACAGGGGGTATGAAAGTGGGTACAGGAGGCGTACGAGGAGGGTAACGAGGGGGTACGAGGGGGGTACAGGAGGGTTACGAGGGGGTACAGGAGGTACGAAGGGGGTACAGGAGTAAGGGGGGTATAGGAGGTACGAGGAGGTTACAGGTACAGGGGGTAGCGAGCCGAGGTATTAGGAGGGTACAGGAGGGTACGAGGAGGCGTCAGGGTGGTACAGTGGGGTCTATGAGGAGGGTACGAGGAGGGTATCGAGGGGGGTTACAGGGGGTGAGGAGTGGTACAGGAGGGTACGAGGGCGGTACAGAGTATGAGGGGGTACAGGAGGGTATGGGGGGTACAGGAGGGTATGAGGGGGTACAGGGAGGGTATGAGGGGTACAGGGGGGTATGAGGGTAAGGAGGGTACGAAGGGGGGTAACAGGAGGTTACGAGGGGGTACAGGAGGTACGAGGGTAAGGAGGGTACGAGGGGGGTACGAGGGGGGTACGAGGGTATTGAGGAGGGACAGTGGGGTATGAGGGGTACAGGAGGGTATTGAGGAGGGACAGGGGGGGTACGGGGGTACATTGAGGGTATGAGGAGGAACGACATACAGGGGTGGTACGAGGGGGGTACATGAAGGGTATGAGGAGGGTACAGAGGGGTTATGAGGAGGGTACTAGGAGGGTACAGCCGAGGGTACGAGGGGTAACAGGAGGTACAGGGGGTAGCCGAGGAGGGGTACAGAGGTACAGGGGGGTATGAGGGTACAGGAGGGGTTATCGAGGCAGGTACAGGGGGTACGAGGAGGTATCAGGAGGTACGAGGTGTGGTACCAGCGGTTACAGGAGGTACGAGGGGGTACGAGGAGGGGCTCAAGGGGTACAGAGGGGGGTACGAGGAGGGTACGAGGGGGTACAGGGGTATGAGGAGGGTACAGGAGGGTATGAGGGGTACAGGATGGTATGAGAGGGTACAGGGGGTACAGGGGGTTACAGAGGTATGAGGAGGGTACAGGGGTATTAGGAGCCGTACAGAGGGTATGAGGAGGGTACAGGAGGGTATGAGGGTTACAGGAGGGTAGAGGGGTACAGGGGGGTATGAGGAGGGTACAGGAGGTATGAGGGGGTTACAGGGGGTATGAGGGGGTACAGGAGGGATGAGAAGGTACAGGGGCGGTACCGATGAGGGTATGAGGAGGGTACAGGGGTACAGGGGGGTATGAGGAGGGTACGAGGAGGGTATTAGGAGGTACAGGGGGTACTGAGGGCGTTACAGGAGGGTATGAAGGGGGGTACAGGGGTAGAGGAGGGTACAGGGGGGTACGAGGAGTGGTACGAGGAGAGTACAGGAGGGTATGAGGGGGGTAAGGGGGGTATGGGAGTAAAGGGGTATAGAGGGGGTACAGGGGTATGAGGGAGGGGTACAGAGGGTACGAGGGGGGTACAGGAGGGTATGAGGGGTAAGGATGGATGAGGGGTGGTACAGAGGGGTATGAGGGGTTACAGGAGGGTATGAGGGGGTTAAGGAGGGACGAGGGTTACAGGAGGGTATGAGGGGGTAAGGGGTACAGGGGGGTACGAGGAGGTAATTAGGAGGTACAGGGGGTACAGAGCGAGGGTATAAGGGTACACGGGGGTACGAGGAGGGTACAGGGGTACAGGAGGGTACAGGAGGGTATGAGGATTAACAGGGGGTACGAGCGGGTACATGAGGTATGAGGAGGGTACAGGGGGTACGAGGGGGTACATGAGGGTTTGAGGAGGGTACAGGAGGGTATGAGGAGGGTACAGGGGTAACGGAGGGTACGAGGGGGGTACAGGAGGTATGAGGGAGGTACAGGAGGGTATGAGGGGTTACAGGAGGGTACAGGGGGTACGAGGAGGTACAGGAGGTAACAGGGGGGTATGAGTGGGGTACAGGAGGGTATGAGGGGTTACGGGGGTATTGAGGGGGTACAGGAGGGTATCGTAGAGAGTGGTACGAGGTGGGTACCAGGGGGTTACAGTGAGGTACGAGGGGGTACGAGAGAGGTACAAGGGGGGGTACGGGGGGGTACGAGGAGGCGTACGAAGGGGGGTACAGGGGGTACAGGAGGGTATGAGGAGGGTACAGGAGGTATGAGGAGGTACAGAGAGGGTATGAGGAGGGTACAGGGGGGTACAGGGGACAGGAGGGTATGAGGAGGGTACGGAGGGTAATGAGGAGGGTACAGTGAGGTATGAGAGGGTACAAGGAGGGTTATTGAGGGGGTTGACAGGAGGGTACGGAGGTTACAGGGGGTATAGGGGTGACGAGGAGGAACAGGGTACGGGGGGTACGGGAGGGGTATTAGGAGTACAGGAGGGTACGAGGAGGTATGTAGGGGGGTACAGGGGGGTATTGAGGAAGGGTACAGGAGGGTACGAGGGTGGGTACAGGAGGGTATGAGGGGTACAGGAGGTATGAGGGGTTATCAGGAGGGTATGAGGGGGATTACAGGAGGGTATGAGGGGGTTACAGTAGGGTATGAGGGGGGTACAGGGGGGTATGAGGGAGGGTACAGGGGTACAGAGGTAGGGTACGAGGAGGGTACAGGGGTATGGAGGGGATACAGGAGGGTATGAGGAGGCGTAACAGGAGGGTGAGGGAGGTATACAGGGGGTATGAGGAGGGATACAGGAGGTACCGAGGGGGTACAGAGGGTTGAGCGGGGTACAGGAGGTATGAGAGGGGTACAGAGGGTATGAGGGGTCTACAGGGGGTATGAGAGGTACAGAGGTACGAGGGGTACAGGAGGGTATGAGGGGGTACAGGGGTATGAGGGTTACAGGAGGGTATGAGGGGGTTACAGGGGTACAGGGAGGGTACGAGGGAGGGGTACAGGGGGGTACGAGGGGAGGGTTCACAGGGGGTTACGAGGGGTACGAGGACGGTTACAGGGGGGTACGAGCGAGGGTTACAGGGGGACAGGAGGGTACGAGGAGGGTACAGGGGGTTACGAGGAGGGACAGGGGCGGTACCGAGGAGGGTACAGGGGTACGAGGAGGGTTACGAGGGGTACAGGAGGGTACGAGGAGGTACAGGGGTACGTGGAGGTACAGGGTACAGAGGGGTATGTGAGGAGGTATGAGGGGGTTACAGGGGAGTACAGGGGGGTATGAGGAGGTACTAGGAGGGTACAGGGGGGTACGCAGGAGGAGGTACAGGGGGGTATGAGGAGGGTACAGGGGGGTATGAGGAGGGTACAGGAGGGTACGATGGGGGTACCAGGGGGGTACAGGAGGGTACAGGGGGGTATGAGGAGGGTACAGGAGGGTACGAGGGGTACAGGGGGGTACAGGAGGGTACAGGGGGGTACGAGGAGGGTACAGGGGTACAGGGGGGGTACGAGGAGGGTACAGGGTGTACGAGGAGATGGTACAGGGGGTACGAGAGGGTACAGGGGACAGGGGGGACGAGGACGGCTACAGGAGGGTTACGAGGAGGGTACAAGGGGTACGAAGAGGGTACAGGAGGGTACGCAGGAGGGTACAGGGTACGAGGAGGGTACGGAAGTGGTACCGAGGGGTACGAGGAGGGTACAGGAGGTTACCGAGGGCGGTACAGGGGGTACGAGGAAAGGGTACAGGGGGGACGGGAGGGTTACAGGGGTACAGGGGGGTACGAGAGAGGGTACAGGGGGGTTACGAGGAGGGTACAAGGGGTAGAGGAGGGTACAGGAGGGTACGAGGAGGGTACAGGTGGGTACGAGGAGGTTTACAGGAGGTGTACGAGGGGGTACAGGGGGTACGAGGAGGGTACAGGGGGGTACGAGAGGGTTACAGGGGGTAACAATGAGGTACAGGGTACAGGGGTACGAGGAGGGTACAGTGGGGTACGAGGAGGGTTACAAGGGGGTACGAGGAGGGTACAAGTGAGGGTACGAGGGGGGTACAGCGGGGGTACGAGTGAGGTACAGGGGGGGTACGAGGAGGGATACAGGGGGTACGAGGAGGGTACAGGGGGGTACGAGGAGGTACAGGGGGGTACGAGGAGGGTTACAGGGCGGGGTACGAGGCAGGGTCTGA